>PVLD010003665.1:0-138340 GCA_004027595.1 Dinomys branickii
TGGGGTGAGTCCTGAAGCCTGTGGACTCGTCCCATTGCTGTCAGGAACAGGTGGTGATTGCGCAGGCCGCCGAGGCTCAAGGTGCTCACAGAGGGCGTTCAGAGTGGGAGCTGAAGCCCAGTAACTCAGTTCATGCTTCCTGCTTGATGTTGGAGTGAGAAGGGCATGGGGCCGTGTGATCCACCTCCATCTGCAGCTCTCTCTTGCTGTTGTGCTCCAGTTCCCGTTTGTTCCTTGGCTGCATCCCTGGGAGTTGCTGTAGCTCAGATGTCACTGCCGATGCACTCCACCGCCCCCCACTGGCAGCCACCCACACAGTGGGGAGGCAGGAGGCCACAGCCTCGAGGCGGGCATAGAGCTGGGTGTGGTGGGATGTGTACTGGCTGCTCTGGCTCCACCTCGCCTCCAGGTGCTGATTAGGAAGGTTGCTGCAGGGTGGGGACTCCTGGCTGTTGCAACCTCTCATCCTCACACTGGATTTGACAAAAGTTCCCAACCACCACTGCCTCCTTTCCTGGCTGCGCCCTCTCCTCTCCAGACCTGGACCAGCTCCTGGAACTCTGCTCTCCCCTGGCCAAGTCGGGAGGCTTCCCTGAGCGTGGGTCTCCGAAGCTGAAGCTGCGATTGCTGGAACGAGGGCTTGGGCCAAGAGTGTGTTTGAAGCAGTGGCTTCCTCTTTCTCCGTCTCTTCTCCCTCCGACTGTGCGGCGGCGGCCCTCCGATCCTTTCCTCCAGGAGAGGTTTTGCTTGGTCTTTCCTAGGGCTTCAGTTCCCATTTCAGATCCTTCTTGGGTTCAGGGTACACACCTCTCTCCTTTCTGTCTTCATATTGCTATATTTCATTGTCTGGGTGGTAATCCTCTGGGAGGTTCTCTCTCTGCTGCCTACCCGGTCGCCATTTTCCCGGAAGTTCTAATTTGGGTTTTTGAGACAGAGTCTCACTGTAGTCCGGGCTGGCCTTGAACTCACGATGATCCTCCTGCCTCAGCCTCCCAAGTGCTGGGATTACAGGTGTGTACTAGCACGCCCAGCCCTAGGGATTATTTTTATCTTCTATATGCCTTTCTGTATTTTCTGAAGTTTCCACAGTGAACATTTATATTTTAGCAACTGAAAGTATAATAAATGTTATTTTAAAATTTTGTACAAATTCTAATTGGCTTGTTATTCACAAAAATTACCAAAGCAGAGTCAATTTTACTATCACATGCACTGGTCATTTGGAAAATATTGATTTGTCAAGGTATGCGTATCTTTCAAATGGTGACACATTTCATTATACAACATCAAGAAATCCCCTTCCATTACCCTGCCTGTCACTACTAATCTCATCAGAAAAGTCTCATAATTTGCAAGCTATTAGGCTCGTGGTAGTAGATAAAATTTTTTCCGAATTTTAATTTTCACTGAGAAGATTTTTTTTTCTTTGGCAGTGAAAGCTGTTAGTTGTCATCGTGTCCCGTCCCCCCCCCCCCCCCCGTGAAACAACAGCTGCAGCTCTGTCTCTGTGGAGAAAAAAACCTGCCAGTTTCCAGAGTGTGAAAAACCACAGCGTCTCAGTTGTGCTCTCAGGTTAGAAAAGTGTTCCTTGAGCTTAGTGGCTATTTCACCTCCTGGCTCAGTCACTATAGTGTGTGACCTTGTGAAAGTCATCCCACATTGACACCCAGCAGGACAGCTTTTGTACCCTGCCCATTTGTCCCACACAATATTGAAAGATGGGTTTCTGAGGACTGAGTTAGTGAAGTCAGTAACGTTCGCTGCAGTGTGGTGCCGCTCATTGATGGACAATTGTCTTACACATTGGAATTTTGTAGTGTTGAAAATATCAACACAGCAGAAAAGGCAATAACGTGAACATGGCTTTGGCCTGCCTAGTGGACCTCAGGAAGGTCACAGAGTTAGGTCATGGACTGTGAGAACTGCTGTACTTGAAGAACTCTTGGACTTGTGAGTTGGGAAATGTTTCCATCACAAATTTCAGGGCAGTACTGTTTACAAAAGCTCATAAACAACAGACAGTCTATCAGGAAGGGACCAAACTGTCAGTGTATTTGTACTTCTGTGAGGCAACCTGGATGAATTTTTTTTCTTTCTCTTTTTTGTGGATGAATTGCAATGTCCTCATCTGCACTCCCCCATAGCAGAGTGAGACAGGCCCTTCAGTGCAAGAGTTTGCTTAGGAAATGATCCCAGGAAGCAGAAATGGAAGTGATTAAAATGAAAGGCAAACTGATATAACGTGTAGTTTTTGAGCTACTTCTGAGTGTGTGCTACAGCGGCTCCCTCCCACCAGGAACTTTCTGGGGAGTCACAGAGCATGCATCTCAGAACTGTCCCTCCTGACTCCCCTACCTGTGATTTGACGCCCCGACCTTACATTGGTGAACTCCTGGGCTGCCCATAAGCTGAACTGCCTACTAAGGCTTTGCAAAGAGCCCAAGACAGGTAAGCGAAGAGATGCTGTGGCCTGTGAGGTGTCATCTGGCAGCTTGCCTACCTGTCCCAGCTACACCAAAACTGAGTGAGCTGAGGGGACCTAGTGTGGTCACCACAGGTATCCGCTAGGCTCAGAAACTGATGTTAAGAGGAAAAAGGAAATCGGGGAATTTTGTCCCATGGATGTATCTCTGTAAAATCCAAAATACATAGAAGTATATAATGCATTGTTAAGAATACAATTATGGGTATTACAAATATAAGTTTTGGATATTATGAAAGCAAGGCAGGTGGGAAAGAGTTTACCCCATGTTGAGGGACGGTCAGCAAGTTTGCTTGTCAGAATGCATAAGGCAAGGTGTCACTAGAGATAAAGGTAGCAAGTGAAAGAACTGACTCACTGGTGGTGCCTTTAAAGCCAATCTCTAATTCACTCTGATCTAGAAAGTGACGGGGAAACAGCCTTGCAGAAAGGGTGGGACAGGATCCGTCCTATCCCAGGAAGTCCCCGAGGGCGGTTAGCGCTGGAGGAAGAGGGAGTTGGGGCAGAGGCCCCTCCGCCCTGCCACCCTCTGGGCTTCCCTCACTTTCAGGAAGCCTCTTGGTCTGTCCCTTTATCAGGGATGGACAGGCAGGGCGTTGCTTGTTTGTTTACGGACAACTAGAGTCTGTGGGGCGAGCGAGCCCCTGGCTTAGAGTTTTGATCCTTGGAATAAAATATGAGCTTTTCCGAAGCCCGCCCGCCAGGCCCTTCTTGACCCTCTAGCCCTTCTGCCTGATGCCGGATCCCCCAGTGGGGCGGGGAGTGTTCCCAGCTTGGAGAATCCAGCTGTGCCACTGTGGGACAAGGGTCTCGGATTCTGCCGGTGGTGAGTTGCTTCCCTCTCCCCTCTCGTCATTCTTTCAAGTCTCTTACTTTCTCAGGTTCATTAGAGAAATATTCCCCTTGTTTTTCTTATTTACTAGGACATCTTAAATGATAAAACAGAGGAATGCTTAACTGTTATTTACGTAAAGAACGTGTGACAACAGACCTGGATGTGTTTTGTTTAAAGACTCTTAATTATCGTTGTCATCATTGGTACTATCCCAATCCTCACTGTTCGCTGGGTCTTGTGCTGTGTGGTATCAGACTGAGCATTTGTAAATTTGTAGGTTCTGTTCAAGCTGGTTGGGATTGGCAAAGAAAGGTCTCAGGCGATCTTTTTCTTAACTTAGAAGTTTTTTAAAAATTAAATTGTTTCAAATTTAACTGTACATGACTGCCATAGTCCCAGCATGTGTAGTGGAGGTGAATAGTTACTATGTAAAGACTTTTGCCAGCCATTATGAGACAAATGCTGCAGTAGAGAAGCGAACAAAGCAGATAGATCACTGGGAAAGTCCGAATAACAAATGAGTCGTCAAAGATATACAAACAAAAATGAAACACCACAAAATTTTTAGAAAAGATGTACCATTTTGTCATTTATTACATTGACAAAGTTTTCAAACTTGCTAATATCCACTGAAGGCAAGGTCATGTGAAAACAAGGAATTTTGTATACTCTGTTCAATTGACATGACCTTTCTGTTGGGTCATTTGGCACACAAATTAAAAATCTTACTGTTTTAAAAATGTAGCTGGGCATGGTGGTGCATTCCTGGAATCCCAACTACTTGGGAGGCTGAGACAGGATGATCACGCATTCAAACCTGTCTGTGCAACTGTGTGAGACCTTGTACCAAGATAAAAAATAAAAGGAGGTCTGATGTAACTCAGTGCAAAGGCCCTGGTTTCAACCCCAATGCCAGCACCACCAGAAACGAACAAATAAGAAAAAGATGAGACATTATCAAAGCCTAAGAGTTTAAATGACCTGGGTGAACTCATAAAGACACTTAAATTAGAGGCCATGCCACCACCAGGACTCAGCCTCCTACCTCCTGCTATTATTGGTAGCGGTGTTCTGTATAGCAACCTCCTGGAAAACAGACTAAATATCCTACTATGGAGTTATTAAAAAAATTCTCATATGTCCATGATAGAACATTAAAGCCATTAAAGAACTAATTGATGGCATAGTAAAATATGTGTAATGTAATGCAATGCTTGGTGAAAACACCAGGTATCAAAACAATGGATACAGTCTGTATAGTCCCTTTTTTTTGGTACCAGGAATTGAACTCAGGACCTTGTGCTTGCCAGGCAAGCACTTGTGCCACTGAGCTATATCCCTAGCCTCCTATTTTTTAAAAAGTTATATACCTGCATAGAAAAAACATTACCTCTGGATGGAGGAATTATAGATGGTTAATCTTTTTTTGGAGATAATTTTCAGATTTTCCAGAAAGTAGTACAGAAAAATCCCCAAATTGTGGCATTTTTAGAAAGTAAAATATTTATATTTATTACAGGAAATTTCTTCATAAAAGAATTCCATTTATTCTTTTTTGCGGTACTGGGGATTAGAACTCAGGACCTTGTACTTTCCATGGAGGTGCTTATTCCACTGAGCCGTATCCCCAACCCAAGAATTCCATTATAAGGGGGGAAATCATTTGCTCATTTTGCAACTCATGGACCAGAGCTATGCATTCATTCATCATTTATTCATGTATCTATTTATCCATGTTTTACATTCTGCTTCCAGAAAGGTCCTAGCACCTCTCCTTGCATGGTACTCTGACACGTGCATGGTTGCCCTTTCTGTTACAAGCATAAGAGGGCAATCCCATGTGCTTTCAGCTGAACACAATACATGCAGGGTTTCGAGGATGTAACAGGAGCTGTTCTTACTATAGAACAATATTATACTTTTAAAATATACTTATGAGTTAATGTAAATTCACTCTTATACTACTGTAATCTGATTCCTAAAATGTATATGTTATATGAGCACATAATGGAGGGAGAAGCCATTCTGGCCAACTGGATCAGAAGAACAAATCCTGGAGATCTATATGGTGACCAAATAGTTCTTACATCCATAGGAAAACATGCTCTGCAGACCTAAGAAGTTTATTTCCCCATCCCGTGCTCTGTGAGTATGAGACCCTGCTGAGAGGCTGTGGCTGCAGCTTCTGTGAACTAATACTGTGTGGGATCCAGTTGTGCTTCTCTTCCTGCCGTCCTCCCTTCCTGGTCATGCTTCCCTCCTCCCTTCTACAGACTTACTCTCTGACAACCAAAGCGATACATGTTTGAGGCTGAAAATTTGGAAAATACTCAAAGAAAACCATCAGGATTATGTGTAATCTTTTGTCCACTCTCAGAAGTAACCGCAGTTTGATATCCACATTCTCCCCTCGTTTCTAAGCATTTTCCCCTTAAGTATATCATACTATACCTAGTTTTTAAAACTTATTGTGTGGGACTTGGTGAAAAATTTCCAGCGGTACTAAAGATTGCTCCACTGCATGGTAATGAAATGCTGCGTAGTATTCTGTTTCAAGAATGTAGCATAGTTAAGCATTCCTATCTTAATGGGTGGTTAGGGTGTTTTCAGTTTTTCCCTTTTGTGAGTAACTGTGATGAGTGTTCTCACAGCAAATGCTTATGCACATCCTGATCTGTTTCCTTAAGAATCTTTTCTGGGAGGGAAATTGCTTTGTTTGCAATTTGTAAATAGCAAGTTTTTGCATATTTGTAAACAGTTTGATATTTATTGCTAAACTGTCCTTGTAAAAGTTGTTAGCAACGGAGAAGGGAGTCAGTCTGCCCACATGTGTGACCACTCCAGATATTTTTTTTCTAGTTTTTGACAGCTTGAAGCAAGGCAAATGATACTTAGCTATGGTCGTAACTTGCATTGTGTTGATGACTACAGTGAGAGCTCCACGTCTGATGTTGTCCTGTCCTAGGTTAGTTTGCTCCTCCAGCTGCTTTCCATTCATCAGCCGCGTGGTGACAAGCTTCAAGGAGACACCCCTCTCCCCGAAGCCGCATTACACACAGGGACAACCTGACAGGCTCCATTTGCTTCTTATTTTCAGCATCTGATGTGAGTAATTTTACATGTATCTTCTTTAATCCCCACTCCAACTCCTTCCACGAAGTGGGCGGTACAGCTATTAACTTCATTTCCTGTGTGAGCAAGAGGAAGTCTGGAGAATTAAATGAACCTGTCTAAAGCCACTAGCCTAGAAATGGGTGAGCCAGCACCAGAACCAGGCTGTTCTCGAGCTGATCCTCTTAATCACTTCATTAATTTTCTGTAGCTAGAAGTACATGTCCATAGAGGTCTCGTCCTACTTAATTCCAGGCAGCCCTCAGTCAGCTGGGAGCTCCGGTCACACTGGGTATGTCTTCTTGGGATATGTTTCAAAAATCATTAGAAGATTGAAAGGTTTGATTGGGGTTGTAGCTCAGGGGTACAGTGCTTATGTAGCATGAGCAAGATCCTAAATTCAATACCCAGCACTGAAAAAAAAAAACCCAAAGTAAATAAATATAAATGTTGAGATGGGTTTGAGGGTTGTGGATAACTCCGGGGTATCCTGCACCTTCCCTACTTAGCTTCAATCATAACTGGTTAAGCAGAGTACTTGCATTTACTTAACTCTTTCTCATTTACTCTTGTTCCATTTCTGAGTAGCTAGTAACATGTAGGAAAGTGGGTAGGTCAGAGGTTAGACAAGGAAAAATTTCCTAATATACTTCTAACCATAGCCTCTTGTCATTTGCCATGGAATTGGAGAGGTGTGTTGCATGCATCGTGATTACAAAACAAAAGCAACCCCAAAGCAGCACACTTATTACCATGAGAAAACCAGATTTGTGGGTTTAAAACATGAATGCACTTGATGGGTAAGTTCAACTCTGGTTGACCAACCTCCCTTTGATACCTCCTCTGAGTCTCATCTTTGCCCAATCCGTGATCTTCTGGGATCAGCCTGCTGACTTCTTCACAGACCTCCTCTTTGGACAGGATGGAAAACATTGGGGAGAATTTGAGACACTTGCCTCTTCCTTGAGTGTTTCTATTTTACATTTAATCCTCATTATGATAAGGTGGCATGACATACTCTGGTTCCTGCTTCGGACAGTAGTAAATAGGTGGGGACAGTTTTTAGGGTCCTGCATGGTTAGTGCACACAGTAACCCACACCTCCTGGGGTAACTGTCCTCTTTGAGTTTAGTGATCGTAACAACACCTATGCATTTATTGAGCATTTGTTGCCTAGGTACCTGTGCCCAGTGCTTTGCGTGCACTTTTTCCTTAAATTCTCCCACTCACCTGTGAAGAAGCTACTCTCCCCCTCCTTACAGAAGAACTGAGGGCCGGGATGCTATACAACTTTCCTAGGGACATTGAGCTAATAAAAGGGCAGAACTAAGGTTTGAACCCAGGTCTTTTCAACTCCACGCTCTGGGTTTCTGGAATTAGTCCCTTCTGGATGAAACAGAGGGATCTCAGGGTCTCGGTTTGTTATGTGGCAACTTGCAAAGCTGTCAGGGAGGAGCTTCAGGCCACATGGTGTGTAAAGACTGGCACTTCTTGAGCCTGGCCTGGACCCTAAGTGCAAAAAGAAGCCAGCACTTGCTGCTAAGCATTAATTCTGGGTATAACCTTCCTCACTCTTCCAGACTCTCCCTTCCCTTCTCATCTCATTCCCGCTGCCACCCACATCCACAGCATTTAGACTTAACCTGAAGGCCAGCTTCTGTGTGCAGACGCTCACCTTACGCCCTTGGGGTCCCTCTGCAAGGAGGCACCGTTGTCACAGCGTTCAGTGAAGTTCAGTCGGTGCTGCCAGGGAGCCAGTGGGAGCTGAGGCTGAAAGCTGCAGGACTCCTCAGGTGAAACCCTGGAAATCAAGCTCACCATGCACTGCTGGGGTCTGTCCTAGGAGAGATGCAGATGGCAAGTTCCTCCGGCTCCTGGCTGTCCAGCTGCCTCCTCTCTCTGGTCTTCCTCCAGCTGCCTGTGTGCCTGTCAGGTAGGAGCCTCAGAGCCTGTCTCCTTACAGAGATGTGGCCTGAGATTTCATTTCTTTTTGGGTTCTGCCCCCACCCTGAGTCCCAGTGCCCTTCCCAGCTCCTGTCCTTCCCCATGATACCCTCTCCTTGCCCCTCCTCATGCTCCTTCTCCCTCGGCTCCCTCCCAGCTCTCAGTCTTTCTTTTGTCCATGCGTAGGGGATGCTGGCAAGTCCCACCTGGTCTCTCTGGGGGCCACGGCCGAGCTGCTGTGCCCACTGTCCCTTTGGCCAATGACCGTGCCGGAGGCGGTAAGGTGGTTGCGGCCCTCACATCAGAGGGGCCCCCGGGTCGTGCGCGCCTTCCTGGGTGGGAAGGACAGAGATGAAGATGTGGCGCCGGAATATAAGGGCAGGACAGCACTTGTGACAGATGTCCAAGAGGGGAAAGTCTCTCTGCGGATCTACAACGTGAGCCTTGAGGACCAAGGACCTTACCAATGTCAGATCCAGGTCGCCAACCTGACACAAGAAGGCACAGTGACCCTGCGGGTTGCAGGTTAGGAAGGGTTTGAGATGCTCGGGGTCATTTGTGGGGATTGGATGGACTTTGTGAGGACATGCTTTGTCCTTGTGTGGGTAGACTTTTCTTTCTTCGGCAAACACTGTTTACTTGCATGGATGGTCCAGCCTCAGCCAGCTGGGTGCACTGCTTGCAGGGGAAACTGTACAACTCTGGCCTGTCATGAGGAAGAAATCGGGGCTGTGGAAAACTACGCAGTGCAGGTCCTGGTTAAATATAGCCAGCGGCCTGTCCAGCTTGTTGACTTAGACAATAGTTTTTCCTTCCTGGATCACATTTCTTCATTTTCTCATCAAGAAACCCCTAACCATGGCTCTCAGGAAAAGTCTTCACTTGTCAGAATAACCAGCTATGACATGGATTTACTTCATGAGTCCTCTCCTGGGGTTCCCAAGTACTCAAAGGGCCCAGAAGGTGGATAGTGTCTCTCAAATGGGTTTCAGTATTTTAAAAAATCAGCCTACTAAAACCCAACCCAACCAGACTCAGACCAACTCTTTGAATTTGCTAGAGCGATACTCACCCCACACAGTTACACACTGATTATCTTTTGGTCATAACTTTGTCACATCCCAAAAAGAGAGTGTATGACCGCTTTAAATCAATCTCTAAAACACACACTAGCTAGTATAAAGGTGCTTTCCAAACACGGAAAATCACTTTGGATTGCAAAGTAATTTCTAAATGGGGATTGAAGTGCCCAGAAGAATTTGGAATCAGGGGATGCAGCTACCATCATGAGTGGATTTTGAAATGTACTTGGATAAAGCTGGAGACCGTCTGATCCAACTGGGAGGAGGATGGCAGTGTGGTAGAGGAAGGCAGATGTTAAAGTTTCTTTGACAGTTGCCCCTGTTCATCAGAGGAGGCTGGTGCAGGGGAGTCCTTTGTACCCAGGACTCTGACTAGAACCACACAGGAGGCCCTGCCCGTCTGTTGCTGGGCTGGTTCAGCCAGGCAGTCTATCCTTTCCAGCGCCAGGCTCTGATCTTTAGTTCTTTATATTTTTAATCTTTTTTTGGGGGGAATTGAACTCAGGACCTTGTGCTTGCCAAGCAAGGCTCTGTGCTACTGAGCTCTATCCCTGGCCCTCAGATCTTTAGTTCTGATGCTGGATGGGCCTCTGCCGTACAGGTCAGTGGGATAGTTCTGAAAGCTTTGGGACAAGTGGAGAAACCCTGAAGGAAGGGAACTTTCCATCCCTGTCTGAGGCCCACTCCCTGGGCAGACTGGGCTCTTCTGAACAGGAAGACCCTACAGAGTCAGGGACAGTGCTCTGGGTTAGGAAGTTTTTCTTGGTAGTGGTGCTAGGGATTGAACCCAGGACCTTGCACATTCTAGGTAAGTGCTCTACCACTGAGCTACAGCCCCACCTTCTGGGGATGTGTACTGTCTGCAACACAGTCTTCAGCCAAGAGAAGAGCACAGGCATCCTCATAGCAGATGGTAGGGTGAAAACCAGGTTCAAAGCACCTGATAGTTCTGGAGGAAGCTCCTACCCTTGTAGAAACTTTTTAATTTTTAATTCTAAGGATAAAGCATGTGTGTTGTAGAAAATGAAAATTATGCAAACCATCTTAAAGAAATCAGAAAGTGACCTTCAGTCTCATAAATGATAAAGAACTACAAATAATATTTGATGTATTTCTTGCTAGACTTTCCCCCCTGCTTGTGGTTCCAAGTCGTGTGGGTTGCTGTGTGTGTGCTCTTACCCTGGGCTCCCCCCCGCCCCCGCTGCCTTGTCATGAGCAACTTTTTTTTTTTTTTTTTTCCGGGACTGGGGATCGAACTCAGGGCCTTAAGTGCTTAGCGGCAAGCACTTACCCCACTGAGCTGTACCTCCAGCCCAAATTTTTTTTTTTTTTGCGGTACTGGGGATCGAACTCAGGACCCTGCGCTTGCTAGGCAAGTGCTTATTCCACTGAGCTATATCCCCAGCCCATCATGAGCAACTTTTGCCCATGCCATTAAGTAATTTTTGTAACATGATTTTAGGTGCTGCATAGGATTGCATTGTGTGGCTAAAGAATAATAAAAAAAAATCAATCTGTTTTGGGGCATCTAGGTTTTAAAAAAATTTTCCTTCATAACTAGTGGTACAATGAAGATCTTTGCACATATTGGGAGAGTGGTTCTGATTATTAGAATGTGTGTCTGGAAGTAGAATCCATGTGTTAAAGGGCATGAGCCTTTTAAAGATCTCAGAAACATGGAGCCATATTGCAGGGAATCATGGTCTCAGAGCCGAGAAAGATACACAATGCCTGGGGATTTGGGGTGAAGAGGGGACAGATATCTGTTAATCCCCTTTTTCCCTCCCTTTGTGCCCATCCCTCTTCTCTTACTACTGCCACTGCCCCTCCCTAGATGCTAAGCCCTAGAAGACAGCGCCCCTTATTCGTATTTGACAGATGAGGCAAAGCAGGCCAGGAGAGGCTGAGTCTCTCGCGAAGGATTACACAGTGGTTGAACAAAGACATAGCACTTGTCAAAGCCCTCTTGAATAGGCTTTAGGGGCATCTACTGCGGTGGCATCCAAAACTTGTTTTGCCCCTGCTGATGGCACTCAGGGAAAAGAGCCTGCTGACTGCTGTTCCAAGCAGGCAAGGATTTGACGGGGAGGCACACAGGTGTGCATGAAGGGGCTGTGAGTGATTACTGAGCAAAACGCATGAGGGTCTCTGAAGATCTAACATTACTTTTGCTACTGAGTTTAGGACAGAACAAGATGGTGGTTGAGAACTGACTTTAAAATATCCTCAGGCAGGACGCTCAAAACTTCCTAAGAAATGAACATCTCACTGGTCTTTAAAGCTGTCCGGGGTTTTATTTACCATGAGAAGCAGAGAGTCCTGGTTGGGGTCTCTGCCTGGAGGTGGCGGAGGCAGTTGGGATGTGCCTGGACCATCCGCCGCCTGGGGCATGTGAGCGGCTCTTAGCTGTCTCTCTGAGGGTGCTCACTGGAGGTCTGTTTCAGCCCCATCTTCAGAAAGAGTCTCCTCCTCCACGGTGGCTCTGGCTGTGCTCTTGCTCGTCCTGGGGCTGCTCGTCATAGCAGGCATTTATATCATCTGGAAGCAAAGAAGATCAAAAGGTAACTAGGTGCTCAGGTGGCCTAGGCTGTGGGACTATGGCTGCTCTGGGAAAACACCTCCAGAAGGTAGAAACAGGTATGATACCTGTGCATAGGTTAGAGGCTGTCCAAGTGGCTGGAAGAAGACCGGTAGATTGCGCCCTGGAGGTGCACATTGCAGAGGGAATGCAGTAAACTGCAGAAAGGCCCTGGGCAGATTTATAAATGCTCATCCCCTGAGAAATTAGACAATAACTGACCATGCTTGCCTTATAATTAATTAAGAAATTGAAGCATTCTAATCAAGAAATCAAATGATAGTCATTGGATTAAACCCTCGTAAAAATGGTCACATTTCACAAGACCCGATGGTTACAAACGTCTTGGAAAGTTACACAAGGCAACACTTCTCTTCCCACTCCATCCGATGGCTTGAAGACCCTGTCATCTTTTCAAAAGGTCACACACCCATAATGACCAGCAGTCAGTTCTACTCAAGCAGCTTGGGTTGTCTTTGGACAGCTGTGCTTGTTACAAAAAACCCTTCTTAAATCCCAAATTACTTCTTTCTCTGTCTCTCCCTTCTAGAGAAGCTCCTCTATGAACAGGCGCTGCAGGTAGGTGAGTGTCCTAGGGTGGGGTGGGGGGGATGTTCCTGTTTTGTTGATTTCTGTATCTCCAGGCCTAATAATTAAATTCTGTATCAGAAAGTTCCATCGTCCACTGTTCTTGTGATGGTGATGGTATGTAAATCCATTGCTTCTAGTTTTTACTAGCTCTCAGGCTTGTCACAGATTACTTTCCAGTGTATTTGGTGATTTCTGTGTGTGATCCGTTGCTCAGTCTTCTTGTGTGGGAGTTATGTAGGTCAAACTTGGGAAAGCCTTTATTCATTCAATAAATAATTGATAATTATCTACTAAGTGCCTTGATCATACTAGATTCTGGAGATCCAGTGATGAGCGAAAGCAGACACAATTCTGGCCTTCTAAAACTTCCAATCTAGCCAGGGAGATTACATAAACTAAATCATTACTCACATAGATAGTATGTACAAATGCCATGAAGGAAAGTTCCCAGCTCTGTGATGGCTGTGACCAGGAGAACAAACCAAGCCTGCAGTACCAGGATGGGAAGTCATGAGTTAGCAGCGCATGGAAAACCCTCCACAGCGACATAACAGCCTGAGAAAGAAACATGGTCAGGAAGAGCAAAGTTTACATAAGGAGCTACAAAGGTGCAGAAACGAGGGAGAAGGCGGCAGAGCTGGGTTACGAGGTGTCTTTCTCCTAAGCCCAGTGGTAGAGCAATGAATGGGGGTATTTGGGTCAGAGCTGTGCTTCGAAAATCTCTTTCCGGGTGCACTGTTAAGAAGAGACAAGATGTGGGTTGCTATTTGTGTCATCCAGATGAGACATCATGAGGGACTGGATGAGGCAGATGGAAGTGAAGATGGACAGATTGAAGAGCAGGTAGAACCAGCAGGAATCAGGGATCCTCAAGGTGATGGCGAAAAGTTTTATTTTCTTTTCCTTTCCTTTGTCTAGAAAATCTTCTTGAAGATCATGCAAAAGAAAAAGGTAAGGACACATAAAGAACAAGGGTAGGGAACAAGCAATATATTATTTTTCCTTATGCATAATTACTGCTGCTCTACTAATAATATGGGAATTCAGCTTCTAGCATCAAGGGGCTATGGAGTTGGTAACAGTGGGTGAGGAGATGCCCATGATCAAAATGTATAGGTCTAGGTCCTCAGGAGCTCCTTGCATCAGCCTTTCTACTACTCACAGAAAAGGGAGTCTGTGTATTGTTGAAACATGTATTAACATGGCCATATGGGATGTAGGAAATCTCAAGAATCTACAGTACCTGGCTCAGAGAGAGGTGCTGTGATGCAAGGGGAGGGTCACAGTTGGCGACACCTGACGCAGATCAATGGTCTGCTGCTTGTTGGCCTTGGATAAGTTGCTTTACTGCTCTGAGCTTTGGTTTCCTCATCTGCAAAATGGAAATGATAAGTATCTTACCTGTTATCAGCATTAAAAGTGGAAACTTTCTAAAAAAAGATCTCTCATGATGCTTAGAACTCCTTTTCCTTGTTGCCATCTCACTTTCATTAATTGAATATGTGTTGCGGGCCACGGAGGATAAAAATTAGATAGCTTATTCAGGTCTAGCTAGGAAGGCAGGTCGCTCAGATGACCCCAGAGGTAATGATAGTGAGCTCTCCTCTCCTCTATAGTTCCCGCACGCTGGTGGAAGTGTGAGGTGCACACCATAGACACTGTGGCCGTCCTGCCCAAGAGTGGATGGGGACAGTGTGTGTGATGTGGAGTCAGACTTGGGTCTGTATCCCACCTCTTCCCCTATTTGCTAGCTGGATGATCTTGAGGGAATTTCACGGCCCTCTGAACCTCAGATTATTGCTCTGTAAAACAGAAATAACACAGTGTGTGTGTACCGCACATTGTTGAGAAGATTCAGCACCTACCTTGGTCCGAACAGGCACAGGCAACCATCAGTAGAAGCTGTTAGTGGTAGAAATGGCAACAATTAACCACATCACCCAAGGGGCTGTGATCTATGCAGTCCATTGTTCCAGAGCCAAACCCATGTCCCGCCCCTTTGCACAGGGCTTGGCAGTGGGCTCAGGTGTATAATTCAAATGCTCTGGCAAGGCCAAGGCTAGGTGGGAGATCATGTGGGACAGACGGCCCCTCAGAGAGGCCACAAGGATTCCCACAAAGCATATGAAGCATATAAATATGTTAACAAACCTTCTTAGACCTCCAAGCTTGTGAAAATTGTAACTTCAAGGGAGTTACTACAAAAAAATCATTAAGTCATGTCAACACATCAGTGTTAGATCTTCAGATGGTTTTGCAATGTAGGCACAGACAGTAGACTGAATAAAGGCAGCAAGGCAGGCACCATGGACTGTGACTGCAAACAGGGAAATACTTAGCAGAAGTGAAACCAGACAGTCAAAAAGGAAGGAAAAAGAATGAACCAAAGTCCAAGGCAGGCTGGGTCATCGCGAGGGGGCACCGGCATCACGGGATTCCGTGGTCTGAGCCCTGGGGCAGGAGCTGAGTAGGGCCTGACGGAAACATCACCATCTGACCCACCGTGGGGGTGGAGTGGTGAGCTCCCCAGGGGCTGTGGGACGGAGGGACAGGATCTGGTCACTCACCCCTCTCTCTTTCTCTGGTTTTTAGGAAGACTCCATAAGGCCATCAGTAAGTCCTGCTCCTCCTGCATGGCACAAACTCCCTCCGCCGCTGTTCTGCTTTTAGATGAGTGCTTCAGTTTCCCTTTCTGGGCAGAAGGGAGGCAACAGGTGTAATTCAAGCCACAAGACTGGGGTTTCTTGGCTCTCAGAGGCCTCTTTGCTCACGTGTTCCCCACTCCCACTTCCTGCTCACCTGTTATCCGGTCTCTATGTGGGAAATACTGCGCCCAGAAGAGACGCGCTTTCCAAAGGTGAAGCGGTCTGGGAGTTGCCTTTATCACCCAGGCATGGCCTTCCCTTAGGGGAGGTCCAAGGCAGGAAGAGCTCCATTAGCCTGAATATGCCAGAGCGGTGCTTTGCTACTGTTGTATTTGTGAACATTTTATTTTTAACATTAGAAACAACCTTCAGCCAGGGATGGTGGCACACACCTGTAATCCCAACACTCCTGAGGCTGAGGCAGGAGTATCACATTTGAGTACAGCCCAGGCTACATAGTGAGTTTAAGGCCAATCTAGGGTATATAGTGAAACCTTGTCTCCAAAAACCACAGAAAAATCTGCAAGCATTTTATATATGTGTGTGTGTGTGTGTGTGTGTGTGTGTGTGTATAAATATACACAATAACAAAATGACTCATTGATAGTTTTAAATGAACTTGTAGACTCAAGACATACAGTGGTAGAGGTGCTTGCACAGCATGCACGAGGCCCTAGATTAGACCCTCAGTATTGCAAAAAAACTAAATCTATATGTGTATTAACATATACACATATATATTGTGTATGTATGTGTGTGTGTGTATATATATATATATATATATATATTTTTTTTTTTATGTTCTCCCAGAACTCTACATCCATTTATATTGTCGTTACCTATAGGTGTGAGATGTATTATTTATTTGATCTACAGGTAAGGTTTGGCTCACATAGGAACTGCTGACCCTCTGTTGTACTCCAGGGACAGCCCAGACATTCTTATGGGAAGGTTGCAGGATATGGCCATTGAGGATCTGCTCTGGAAATACGGGTGCACTGGGAGAGGAACATGGAGGCTAGGTAGTAGCCCACATTCTGACTTGTCAAACTGTTTTTATTCTCTAGAGAAACTCCGGCGTGAACTGAGTAAGTTTCTCTTGTTCTTATAACTTCCGTAACGACTTGTCTCCCGCTGTCCCAGTGTGTTCAGTGAGAGCTCATCCTTTTGTTTCTGCTCCCACAGAGTTGAAAAGAAGCGCGGCCAACTCAGGTGAGATGCGCCTGCCCTGTGTGTGATTCCCGCCTATGGCGGGTCTCACATTAGCTGGTGCTTGAGTGATCTTGCGTTAGTCAGCTTTCCTTCATTGTGACAGGATACTTGAGGTAAACAGTTTTAAGGAGGGAAGGTTTGTTCTGACTCATACTTTTGGAGGCTTCAATCCACAGCCAGTTCACCAATTGCTTTTGGGCTTCTGGAAAGGCACAAGTTCTGATTAAAAAAAAATTGTAGGTCAATGGACATACCTTGAGACCATGACACTCTGTAAAATAAGTCAGATGCACAAATGTAAATATCACAGGGTTTCTCTTATACATAATTAAAATATATAGAAAATATACAGCTTTTACCAGTGGGAAGGGGACCAAGAGTTGGAAGGAGGAGAGACGGGGAGGAGGGGTAGGGACAAAGAAACAGTGACAGTGTGTCCTGTGCGTGTGGGACTCCCCCCCGACAGTGTAATCCTTGTGCAGTGCAGTCGTGTGCTAATAAAACACTTGAACATACAGTGTGTGTTGAATCCCAACCGTCCTTTAAAAGCCCAAATATTGAAAGCATATAGTGCTGCCTTTGGAAGATGGGGCCCAACAGGCAGAAGTTAGGTCACTCAGGGCGTGCCAGAGAAGGAAACAGTGGGATCCAGCCCCTTCCCCTTTGCTTTGTAGCTGCAATTAAAAAATAAAAAATAATTAAAAGTAAAAGACACATTGCCATTAAATCCCCCTCAGAATATAGGAGGCTGAAGTAAGAGTATTGCTGTGAGTTTGAGGCCACTCTGGGTTACATAGTGAGACCTTGTGTCAAAAAAAACAAAAAAAAAAAAGAAAAAAGATATTTTCCTGGGCATAGTGGCACACACCTAAAATCCCAGCACTCAAGAGGCTGAGGCAGGAGGATTGCCTTGAGTTTGAGGCCAGCCTGTGCTACAAAGTGAATTCAAGGCCAGCCTGAACTACATGGTGAGACCCTCTCCCCTGCAAAAAAAGAACACCCCTGCTCAATTCAAACACACTTACCCTGTCATACTTCCACTTACTGAAGCAGTTCTGCAATTCCCCTTCCTGGGTGTCTCCACAAGGTGTGATAAAAAAAGATAGCAGTGAGTGCTGCTGCAGAAAGACAAGCTCGTGAAAACTTTATGGTGCGTCCTCATTTACGGTATTCACTGCTCCGGCCCTGGACATCTTCTGGCTCTTCCACAAAGTCAAATTGATCATGAAAGTTAAACGTTTTGAACTGATTCCAGACGTTGAGGCAACCACAACAGCACAACTAAAGACGAGAAAGAAGACTTCCAGAGCTGCTTCAGAAAGTTGCAAGAACAATGGGATGTGTTTGAAGCAAGAGAGTTTATTTGGAAGGGGGTTCATGGCAATATAGTTTTTCCTCTCACGAAATTTTTAAAGAGTTAAGTGTTTGCTATAGTTTTTTTGTTTTCTTTTGTTTCTTTTTTGAGCAGGATCTCACTGTTTATTTTATGGGCTGGCCCATACTCACTATGTAGCCCAGGCTGGTCTTGTACTCACAGTGATCCTCCTGCCTCAGCCTCCCAAGTGCTGGGATTACAGGTATGTGCTATCATGCCCAGCTCGTGCTTTTTTTTTTTTTTTTTTTTTTTTTTTTTTTTTTTTTTTTTTTTTTTTTTTGTCTTTTTGAGACAGGGTCTTACTATGAAGGAACTGGAGTCCAACATCTCCTTCTGTGGCATGCCCCTGTGACTAACTTCCTCCCACCAGGCCCCACCTCCCAATAGCACCACAGGTGGAGGAACATGGGCACATGGTCCTTTGGAAGATATTCATGATCCAAATGTAGCACCCTTTTCATGTCTTTCAGGCTGGAGAAGAGCCCGGCTGCATTTTGGTAAGTTATAGCATCAGACTGATCCTCATCTCAGAGCTCATCCTTGTGAAGGCTCTGTAATCTTAGGTTCCGCTCCATTCCTTGGGAAAGCCAATTGTACTTTGGAAAAAAAAACTGTCAACTCTGTTTACCTGTCTTTTTTTTTTTTTTTTTGGCAATACTGAGATGTACTGTACTCCTAGTAGTACTTAGCTTTGTCCACATCCTTTTTTAAAATTTTGAGACAGGATCTTGCTAAGTTACCCAGGCTGACCTCAAACTTGTAATCCCCCTATCCCTCTGCTTCAGCCTCCTGGATAGCTGGCATTATCCACTGTGCCCCACTATACCTGCTTATCAAGTTTTTAAAAATCTTCTTGTTTTTTTTTTTTTTGGAGGATTACATTTAGATTTGGAAAGTTTCTTTTCAGAGCTCTGATAAATATTAGGTTTGATCTTAGGAGATTCCTTTTTTTTTTTTTTTTAGATTTTTCCAAAGTTTGTCAGTTATTTCTTTTTTGTGACTTGTCTGCTCCTATCCTAGCTGGACTACTTTTTTTTTTTTTTGTCTTTTTGAGACAGGGTTTCACTATGCAGTTCAGGCTGGCCTTGAGCTCGCTTTGTAGCCTACGCTGGCCTCAAACTCACTACAATCCTCCTTCCTCAGCCTCCTGAGTGCTGGGATTATAGACATGTGCCACCATGCCCTGTTTGGGCTACTTTTTGATTGTTAATATCTTTATAGTATTTTTTGATGCCCAAGTGTTTATTTTATGCAGTTGAATGCACTAATCTTTTCCTGTGTGATATTTCCAGGTGCTTTCTGGTTTGGGAAGTCCTTCCTATCCTGCAGTGGGGTACACAGCGCCGGTTTCTATGCATTTCCCACAGCCTTCTTTCTTTGCAGACCAGTTTTATTGGAGGGGTAGTGACTAAGATTCTTAAAGAAGGGCATGAGTTGGCAGATGTCCCAACAGTTATAGACTAAAAAATATCTCATAGTATTATTCAAAAATGTTTGCATCTATTCCTTAATAATTTGTACTTTTGCAGCCATCAGAACAAGATTGTTATTTTCAGTGTATGGGGCTCATTAGTAATTTCCCAGGCCCGTATCTCCCTTCCTGTTCACACGCCTTCCTCCTACAGAGTACAGGCAAAGGGGCCCGCTGGTCAGGCGAGACAGCATAGGTCACCTAGACTGGCACCCTAAGAGCTCATAAGCCCTGCCATCCTGCATTCACAGTCTGGCTTCCTCCCACCGCCTCAGCCAGATATGGATTTTGTAACTCTCAGAGAAGATCCCGTTTCCTGCACTTAGGAGGGGAGGGAGACGCTCTATGACCTTCACAATCACCAAGTTAAGGAAAAATCTTTTTCTCTGTTAACATTTGATCACTATAAGCAACAATTTGGGGTAACAAAATGAGCCCCACACAAGTCACTGTAGGAATGAGGCCTAACCTCATGCATTAACTTATTAAATCTGCTCGGCAACTCTTCAGTCTAGGCCCTGCTGTTATTCCCACTTTATAGATGAGCAAATTTAAGCTTAGAGATGAATAACAAGCCTGAGGTCGTGCATGGAAAATCTGGGACCCAAACCTCAATCCTGCCTATTATCATGCATTAGATTTCATTGGAACATCAAAGACAAAGGTAGTTTTTCTCAAGATTAAAGTGACTTGACAGACAAAGTTTTTCCTCTTTTGTTTTGTACCCTACTAGGTGACCTACTCTTTGAAAGACAGTATTCTTTAGTTCCAGTATGAGCAGCCAAGGACTTAGGAAAAAAAATAGGTCCATGACAGTGATCATAGACCTACAGATTATTTTTCTTCTCAAGCTACCAAAGATACATTAAGACCTGACTACCAAAACTTTCCTCTCTGTGTCTCTCTGCAGAGGCGGTTACCCTGGATCCAGACACAGCACATCCGAAGCTCATCCTGTCTGAGGACCGGCGCTGTGTGAGACTCGGTGACACAAAGCAGGCTGTGCCCGATACCCCGCAGAGATTTGACTTCGTCGTCAGCGTGCTAGGCTCGGAGTACTTCACAACCGGCTCTCACTACTGGGAGGTGCACGTAGGTGGCAAGACCAGATGGGTCCTTGGGGTGTGTAGTGAGTCAGTGCTCAGGAAGGGGAAGGTCACTGCCTCGCCTGCCAACGGGCACTGGCTTCTTCGCCAGAGTCGCAGGAATGAGTATGAAGCTCTCACATCCCCGCAGACCTCCTTCCGCATGAAAGAGCCGCTAAGGTGTGTGGGGATTTTCCTGGACTACGAAGCTGGCGTCATCTCCTTCTACAACGTAACCAACAAATCCCACATCTTTACTTTCACTCACAGTTTCTCTGGCCCCCTCCGTCCTTTCTTTGAACCTTGTCTTCATGATGGAGGGGAAAACACAGCACCTCTCATGATTTGTTCAGAACTACAGAAATCAGAGGAATCTACTGTCCCCAAGACAGAAGAAAAACCCCATGCTAATGGAGACGTGTCCTTGAAGGTGAACCCTTCCTTACTGCCCCCTCAGGCCCCGGAGCTTTTCCCATTCGGTGACCTGGTCCCGTCCTGGCCCTCGGACCTCGGCCCAGCCCTTCAAAAGCTCAAGGTTCCTTCTTTTTAAGGCTATGCCTCATGAACCGCCCCCATGATCCACCAAGATTTCAAGGCTTCTGGGTTTTAAGGCTCCTGGGTCAACACCTGATTCTGGAGTATTGTTTCTCTTTAACTCAAATCCAGACCCTTTTGTGTTTCCTGTCTGTATGACGTTTTTCCTAGGGCTCCATTCTGAACCCTGTCTCTCTTCTAGGGACTTGGAGTTCCCATTGCTCTAGAAGGAGAATTCATACAAACCAAATGCTTAATTTCGGTTTAGGAGAAAATGTTAAATTGTGTCATCAGGTTTAACTTAGGGTCGGGGAAGCATTCTTTACTTGAGGGAATATTTATAAGAATCTCCTCCGTCTCATCCTGTGCTCCAGCTTTGAAGTTGTTAGCTCCCAAGCCCTAGCTTCTTTCTTCTGCTCGTGGACTGCTCATTCCTACTTTCTCTCTGTCCTTTCCTCTCCTCTCCTTTCTTCCTTCCTTCTTGCTTTCTCCCCCCGCCCCCCGCCTCTGGCCCCCAAAGTGAGCTTTTTAAAAGTAAATGTATTCCAGATCACACACTCTCCTTTTATCTTCAGGAATGAGGGTAGGACAGAAGGTTAAAATATGCCATTCTTTTCTATTTTTTGAAATTTAAGAATGGAGATTAAACTCAGGGCTTTTGTACTGAGCTTCATCCCGGGTCCTCCTTTACTTTTTATTTTGAGACAGGGTCTTGCTAAGGTGCCTAGGCTAGCCTCAAACTTGTGATCCTCCTGTCTCAGCTTCACAGAGTGCTGGGTCTTTTCTATTTTTTTTTTTTTTGATGCTGTTTACAACATAATTAGGAGACATCAGAGCAGGAGCCATAATCCTGAAAAGTCTTAGGAGCAGTCAGGGAGCTGGGAGGCACAGCTGCAAACAGAACAGTTCAGCTATGTGTGGCTCTGAACAGGCAGGAACAGATGAATCAGTCAGATGTGCTGGCCCTACTGAATACCTTCCTGAGACTCAGAGAGGCCAAGGGGCAATTTAAATCAGTCATACAGAGCTGTCCCCATGACTATTACACTGGAAGACTTGGTGATTTCTGCAGGAAATAGTCTCTTAGGTCAGAGAGTATTGATTTCAAAGAACTTGGCAGCCCTGTCATTTGAAAGGTGTGAGGATAAAATAATGAATCTGATTTTTGGGTGTGGATTGCAGAAAGAAGGCTGTTCACTTTCAGGTCACACCATATGTGTGATCTGACCTGTTTGTGGAGATATCGGCTGTCGGTTTGCAGATGGGTACCTAGTTTGGCTCAGCAGGAACTGGATCTGTCAATCAGAAGTCTTCCCAGTAGTGTCTGTATTAGTCAAAGAAATAGTTCACAGTCATTCTTATGATTATGGAGGCCAGCAGGCGTGAGCTCTAGGAAGAGCCATTGGTTTAGTTCAAGTCTTAAGATGGGGAAAAAGCTGCTGTCCAGTCCAAAAGCTGCCAGACAGGAAGGATTTTCTCTTAACTGGGGGAGATAAACCTTTTTGTTCTAGTCGGTCTATTCTTCAAATGACTTGATGGTACATTCACATTAGGGAGAGCAGTCTGTTTCACTGGTTTTTTTTTCTTTAAATGCTAGTCTCATCTGAAAACACCTTCACAGAAACACCTAGAATAATGTTTAGCCAAATTCTGGGCACCTAGTCAAATTGATATATAAAATTAACCATCACAATGCCTGAGTGGAATTTTTCATTTGCTTTTATATTGTTCTTAAATAAAACTATTGCTATTCACAGTTTGGCATGCTTTTGTTTTCATTGTAAATGAGGAATTGTGGGGACTTTGGTTGATAGGAGAAAAACACATTATGAGATTGGTTTCTAAACGGTTATCAATCCACTCAAGCAAACTTTAACTACAGTTCATAATAATGTCAGTTTTCTTTCTAAGTCTGCCTGCTACTATTTTACTTTTTATTGAAAATGGTTTTTTTATTCTACTGGATATTAAATCCAGGGCTTCAAACATGCTAGACAAGCAGCCTATCACTGAACTACATCCCTAGCTCATTTTAAACCAATTTATCCACCAAAATCAGTGATCAACTAGTGTACAACAGACACTCATATTTCACTCACACATACTTAGTTCCAAACATACTTTCCTAAACACCCTAATCTTAAAAGTAATTTATATCGTTTGCACTGGCCCTACACAGTGAGAAAACTTCACCAGCAGCAGATTGAACAATGTGGAAGTAGAAGCTCTGTGCATCTTTTTATCAGTCTGTCCTCTTTCTATGAACTCATCTCATCCTTATAACAATTCTGCCAGGTATTTTATAGCAGAGGAAAATGGTTCTTCAAATGGTTAGGCAGAGAGTTGAGATTATAAAGCTGGTTTCTACCTCTGATGGTAGGGTTCCCCTGACCCTTTAAAGAAATACTGGGCAGATCTTGAGAAACCTTTAGTTAGCCGACACATCCAATTAGTCTTTATCTTTTAAAGTAGAACATGAAAATAAAGTCCTAGTCCTGGATACTTTAGTGGTATTGTGTATCTATTCTGAAAGTGTCAGATTTATCTGGAGATGCATATAGCACCCAGAAGCCCCGCGTTAGAAGGTGGAGGGCTCCTTGGAAGTGGACAGGAGATTGAACAGACTCCCTTCCAGGTCCACACTTCATTAATTTTAAACTATAAATCTTGAGTGAATGGGTGTCCAGAAGATCTTTAAGGATCACCACTCAAAGTAAAGCCGAAGGGAAACCTGACGACCTTAGATGTGAAGCCAGTCTCCCCAGCTCGTTCTAAACATTGCAGAAGTTCTCTGCGAGGTGACCGTTTTCTTCAGGACTACAGCTCTCAGCATGCCACGCACGAGCCTAAAGATTATTGGTCATCCCGCCCGGGCGTTTGCATTGTGGCAGATACTATAGCCAATGGAATGGAAGGTCCACCCCTAGAAACCAATCCTAGAGTTGCAGGGCGGGCCCTTCCTGGGTGCTGTCTCCGGCTCCTTCCCGGCCCTCCCAAGAGGCGCTGTCCCTGACGAAGCGGCGGGAGCGAGGTGGGTCCCAGCTGGGTGGAGGTTGCGGGGGTGGGGGGGGGGAGGCCGGTACGAAAAGCCGGCCCTGTGGTCCCTCCGCCCAGACCCTGGTGCGGCTCCGCGGCCCGCGCGGTCCCCACCCCCGCCCCGCCCTCCTTCGGCCGGGCTGTGAGTGTGTGCGCGCCCGCCACTGGCCACACCTCGGGGTCCGCCGCTCGTTCTCTGGCAGTTCTCTGGCACCGAGCGGTACCTCTGAACCTAGTACCTGTCTTCCACAGCGCGGTGGACTCTCCCGCGGGCTTCCCTCGCCCTCAGGTCACAGCCCGACCTCTGGGGCGCTGGTCCTCCAGTACCTCTGATGCACGCAGCCTTTGTCTCTTCCCGCTCGCCGTCTCCTCGGGGCCTCGACTCCTCTGGTCCTCTCTGTCTGACACGCTCTTTAGCTCTAACCCCTGATCCTTCCGACCTCTTCTCCACACTCCATGACGGCCCCAGATCTGGAACTTTGACCCTTTGATCACATTCCAGCTTGTTTTCTCTGAGACCCAGGCCTTGGCCTGCATCATCTGTGGTGACCAGGCCCATCTTCTTGGCTTCTTCACTGCCTGAATCCATTCCACCCTGTGTTGCTAAGCCCCTAAGGAAGACCGGCCCAGTAGGTCCAGTCCTCTCCCAAATCTTAGAAATGTGGCATGAACGTGACTGTATTTTAACTGCGTTGCCTTCTCAGTGGGTAGTGAATGTCCTCTGTCTACGGAGTCCTAATCTTGCCTACCCTGACGTCCTAGCTTATGAGGGACTTGGTCTATTCCCCAGTCTCCTAAAACCAGTGTATGGTAAAGGCTTAAATAAAAAGGAGACGAGCGGTATGGTTCATGAGTCCAGGAAGGTGAGAACTCTGAGAGTAGAGACAGAGATTCTTCCAGACCGCTGTGGTTATTGGGCTCTCACGGATTTGGGAGTGTAGAAAAAGGAGGCCACAGAAGCCCCCTCCCCCAACTTAGAACAAAGCAAGCACATTTTGCTAGTTAAGAGAACTGTTTGATCTTTCGGGTTGACAGTTTTATTGCTCTGGAATAGGGAGGATCAGCGGCCAGTGTACAGACTGCCTCAGCTGTGCTGTTATCTTGACTTCAGCCAGAGGTCCCTTTGTGGGCAGCAGTTGAACTCGTAGGTGGCCTGGTTCCCACCGCTAGCTGAGATGCCATGTCTTCCATGCAGCTGTTCATCTCTGACCTTTTCGGAAAGATGCGCCTGCGCCCTCTGAACTCCTGCAGCGCTGTTTTCCTTTTCTTTCCATCCTTTCTGCCCTCCTCTTGTCCCACTAGTCGGGATTAAAAGCCCAGGCTTTGGCGTGATGGGCACAGGCCCAGTTCTACTGCACACTCATGGCCAAGTTATTTCTCTGAGCCTCAGTTTCCTCATCTCTAAAATAAGGATAACAAAGGAATAGTTTTAAGAATGAAGTGAGATGATTGATCTATAGTGCTTAGTCCAAGGCCTAGTACTTTGTAGGATCTTTAAAAAATGTTAACTATTATCGATTTCTGTATCATGCAGCAGACGCTTTGCTGGGCAGTGAGAAAGGTGTACAAAGGTGACTAAGACCCAGACCCTGTTCTTGTTTCTTGGAACTTAGGGCAGTTTCTAGGATGTGTGGTCTAGTTCACTACATTGTATCATAAACTACTTGAGGTTATAATCATAATCCTATATCTTTTTGCTCTTACATTGACCCAGAATTCATCCCTGGGAGAGCTTGACTTTGGTAAGTTATAGGTGCTCAGAACAGCTGTTTGGGAGGTGAGTGAAGCCCACAACCACTGTATTGTTACTGGAGCCCAGGTGGGGTGGGGTGGGGAGGGGCAGGGAGTAAATTAAAATCAAGTCCAGGCCAGGCCTGGCAACTTGAGGTCCTGAGTTCAATTCCCGGTACCAAAAAAAAAAAAAATCTTGAAAATCACATCCATTCACTCATTTATTTAGATGACATTTAAGCACCTAGCCTTATGCTGCAGAAAATTACTAAGACAACTGAGTCCTTTTCCTCAAGTTGCTGATAAACTACTAGTGGAAGCAGACAGAAACTAGTGATTGCAAATCGTTGTAAAAGCAAGCACGAGGTTCTGTGGGCACATAAAGGAAAAAGTGGACAGGAGTCAGGAGATCGCTGAGGAACAGTGGGTGAAAAACACACAGGTAAGCGTGAAATGGGTTCTGGAGACAAGTCTGGCCTTTATTTGGTTCACTCAACAAATATTCATTAAGGAGTACATGCTTGCCACTGCTGTGGGAGTATGTGTTACATTAGTGAATAAAACAAAATCCTAACTCTGGAAATTACTGCTTAACAAGGGAAGGTAGGTAATAAATAGTAGACACAAATAAATGGAATTCAGCCAGGAAGATCAGCTATGGGGCAGAGGGACTGGGAACGTATGCAGTGGGGAGGAGAGAAGATGGAGGGTTTGAAATTTTTAAAAGGATGATCAAGGAAGTGTATATAAATGTCAGAGAATAAATACTTTTTGATGTTTACTTGCATTTTTGAAAGTGAAGCAGGCTATTTTTCATATTGCATATCAAAATTCTTTAAGGAATGCTTAACAGTGATTGTTAAATGACAGTTTGTCTTCCCTTGTTTTAAATAAAGTTTTGTTGGAACACAGCCACCTTCATTCCTTTATGTTTTATTTATGCTGCTCTCATGGTCTAAGCAGAGTTGAATAGTTATAATAGTGATCCAGTGACCCTAAATATTTACTAATATTTGTATTATTTGACACTTTACAAAAGTTTGCTGCCCTCTGCTTTTTAAAGAGTTGATGTTCTCGGCCAGATGTGGTGGCACATTCCTATAATCCTAGCAGTTGGGAAGCTGAGCCAGGAGAATCACTATGAGTTTGAGGCTAGCCTTGGCTACATAGTGAGTTCAAGGCCAGTTTGCATAGTGAGACTCTATCTCAAAAAAACTAAATCAAACCAAAACAAAACAATTGATGTTCTATGTCTATTTCACATTTGAGAGGCTTATATATAATCTTGTACTCTTTTAACTGAAACTTTTTTTCCTTTCCTATTAAGATCATTTAAAGGATGTAAAAAAATCTTGTGTTCTTCACAAGCTAGTACATAATATCTTCAGTAACTGTAACAGCCGCTGGTATTTGCTGAGTGATCGCTATATGTCATATGCGCTGAGTGTATTACAGGCATCTTTCCTAATGTAAGTCTTCTGGTGTAGGTAGGTGTCAGTTTGGTGATGAGGGAGTTGAGGCTAGGTTGATTGAATAGTTTGCCGCGAGTTATAAAGATTGTCAACATCACTATTGTCACCCTACACTTAATATAATTGGTGCCCATTCTTTTACTCTGTGGCCTTCTTCCAAAAACCCTTGCAGCTCTAAAGAAACCACCAGTCTTCACTGTCTGCCATCAGTGTTTATCATAGTCTGTGTTTCCCTCCCTTATCCCTTTTTTTTTTTCTGTCATTTTGGACAGCATTTCACCAGCCCACTGTTTTGTTTTGAGGTGGTCTCACTTTGTAGTGCAGGCTGGCACTGAACTCACTGTATAGCCCATGCTGACCTCAAACTCCTGGTGCTCCTCCTGATGCAGCCTCCTGAGTGCTGGGATTACAGGTGTACACCACCATGCCTGGCTCCCCTCTGCTTTTTGAAATGTCATTTTTTTCTTCAAGTCCCAGAGGACAGACTATCACTCTTGTCATATCAGAAATACTTTTTCTTTCTGTCCTTTTCTGCCTGGGTTGTAGGAGCTAAAGGAATTTATGATGCTTAGCAGGCATTTACTGTTGATGACATATAAACAGCCCTTGTGCTGGGAGCTGTATGGTTAAGCTGTGTGTGTGTGTGAGAGAGAGTATGGTTTGTGTGTCTGTTGTGTGTACGTGGTGTTTGAGTATGGCTGTGTGGCGTATGTATGTAACCACGTATGTTGTATGTGTCTATATTGTGGGAGACTGCATGTGGTATATGTGATCTATATGTGTATAGCTGTGTGTATGTGTTTATGGATAATGTAATTGTGTATGCAGTGTGTGTGGTGTATAGGTATGGTATGAGAATGTGGCTAAATGTGTTTGTGGTATGTGAGTGTGGTTGTGTATCATGTGATGTGTGTGTGTGTGTGTGTGTGTGTGTGTAGCTTTGTATGATATTTGACACTGGGCACTGACCAATCAGAACAGCACAATTCAGGCCCTGCTGTAGGTCTTATACTGACTAGGATTCAGATGTGGGCCTTGCGAAGGCAACTAGGAAAGCCTCAGGAGTGAGAGTCTGTTATGTTCATTGTGAAGGCAGGTAAATAGTTTTAGAGAAGATTTTTCAAAATAGATAAAATGTAAAAGGAGTTTTAGTTAACATAGGCAGAAAAATCAAACTCATCTCAAAATGAAAGCGCCTTTATGTATACAAAAATTAGAGTCCAGACATTGTTTAATGATATTAAAATGAGTGCCATTCAAAATGCAGGTATCTTTCATTGGTGGTGGACAAAGTGGGCATCTTTGCTCTCGTGTGTAGCTTTAAATAGCTCTGAAAAGTTTCTTGAAAGTAATTCCATTTAATTGAGGTTGTTCCAGGAGGGAGCAGGTTTACGTCCCTTCAGCCAGAATGAAGTTTCCTGTGGTCTGGCCTGACCCAAGGAATAAAGGTGTTGAACATTTGTGTTCATTCTCAGGGTTCAGAGATGGGCAGTGAGAAGGAGCAGAGCCAAGAACCACACCTGCCTGAGGAAGGGGCAGGGGGTAAGCCTTGGAGAGTGGATGGCTCACAGGGTTCTCGGATCCCAGCTGGGGAGAAAGAGGAAGGGCCAAGGAGCCCATCAAAGGGGCCGGAAGGAACATGTCTAAAAGGGCCGTGGCAGGAAGCCATGACCTCGGCAGGAGGGCCGGGGGGCCCTAGTGCTCATCCAAAGCCTGAGGCCGGCCAGAAGCCCTTTGCATGTGCCCAGTGTGGCAAAACCTTCAACAATACCTCCAGCCTGAGAACGCACCAGCGAATCCACACTGGCGAGAAGCCCTACAAGTGTTCTGAGTGTGGCAAGAGCTTTTCAAGAAGCTCCAATCGCATCCGGCATGAGCGCATCCACCTGGAGGAGAAGCACTACCAATGTCCCAAGTGTCAGGAAAGCTTCCGGCGGCACTCAGACCTCACCACACACCAGCAAGATCACCTGGGCAAGCGGCCCTACCGCTGTGACATCTGTGGGAAGAGCTTCAGCCAGAGTGCCACACTGGCTGTGCATCACCGAACCCATCTGGAGCCAGCACCCTACATCTGCTGTGAGTGTGGGAAGAGCTTCAGCAGCAGTTCCAGCTTTGGGGTGCACCACCGCACCCACACGGGTGAGAGGCCTTATGAGTGCGCTGAGTGTGGGCGGACCTTCAGTGATATTTCCAACTTCGGCGCGCACCAAAGGACCCACAGAGGGGAGAAGCCCTACCGTTGCACCCTGTGTGGGAAACACTTCTCCCGAAGCTCGAATCTCATCCGCCACCAGAAAACGCATATGGGTGAGCAGTCTGGGAAAGAGTCCAGCTGAAGCGGAGCCCCACGTACAGAGTGGGAGACAGACAGGGAAAGATTCACCCTTAGTGGAGGATGAAGGTCTTTGGGATCTGCTGCTGCCCCCTTGACCCTGAGCCCTTCATCACACTTTAGAGAGTCATTTTCTGAAATCAGGAATTCCTGAGTAAAGACTCTATGTGAAAAACCTTGCCTTCTCTCAGGAAGTTACTTGTCTTGGATCCGGTCTTGGCTTCACCTCTTTGCGGGTAACAGAGAAACAGGATAGGCTCAGAACATGTTCGTACCATTAGAGCTGCAGTCCTCTGGTCTTCACGGAAACACCTGTGAGACGGTGCCACTGTTCGCAGGGCAGTCTGTGAACTGCTTAGGGCACACTGCAGAGGCCTGCTCGTTCACGCCTGCCGTGCCCCAACCCAGGTGTGCTTCTAGATGCCTAGGCTGAAGGAGTGGCCCTCCTAACGGGAGGACCCTTCTTAGAAGAGGCTGGAGGTCCTGCCTTAGGAATGAAAGGAGAGCCCTCAGGGATTCATGATCCAGCGACCTCACACTCCCACGTTTGTTACCTTTTACCCCTGCCCACACCTGCATTTGTTTCCCTAGAGTGATGAGCAGTAAAACCTTTCAATGACAAGGACCTGTGTACTTATTTGGGGAAGTGGGGAGCTGGGGAGATTGTCCCTGTGCAGTCATTCTAGAAGGAAGATGAATTCCAAGAAAGTCAGCAAAAGAAAGCAGGCTGGGCTTCTGGGGCCTTTGAGGGAAGCGGGCAAAGCAAGCACTAACATCCACGGAGCATCTAACTACACTGTTGATTCTGTGATTCTTCCGGTTACTTTATATTCTTCATCTTATGGTCATAGCAGTCCCCAGGGGTATTAGATGAGGAAATGGATGTACAGAGAGATGAAGTCACACGGAAGCGCGTAGGGAAGCAGTTTAAAGGCGGGCCTCCCAGTGGGTGGATTCACCTTGTGGGACTGGCGGAGGAGCACATGGGAGGCTGGCCTGGAGGTGGGAGTCAGGATGGTGTCTTGATGCGGCCCTGGAACAGAAACCGTGGGAAATCTGTAGCAAGCATGAGCGCCATTTCGACTTTTATTTATTGAGTACTTTTTCTGTGGCTAAGAAAAATGACAGTGGCAGGGAGTAGAGGGTGAGGGATAGGATGAGGGAACTCTCAACCATAATGAGAGTTTACCTTTAGTACCAATAAGTTAGTCCCTAAGACTGGCACAGCGGGGGAGCTGGAGAGATTGTTCCAGTGCAGCCATTTCCTGTTCGGTCTTCATACGGAAGATGTAACACAATTTTTTAGCGTGAAAGTTTAGCATTAACCCAACTTTCCTCTAACAACAAAACACGCTTTCCTACCTTCCTTATTAGTCTAGAGCAATGATGACAAATCTTTTAGAGCTTTCAGTGATAAACAGCACGTGTGCCTCGGGCCACCACCGGTCCAGGGTCTTGGCTTTCATAATAGTGAGCCTGTGCATTTGGCGCCAGCTCGCAGCATATGAACTAATAACACCCAGGATCTGACCTATCAGATGGGTATCTGGCCCCTCACACAGGAAGGGAGATGCCAGGAGCTTTCGTTCACATCTCATTGAGTTTTGACAACCACCTGAAAAGAGCTGTCTGCATTTGACATACGTGGAAAGAGGCTGGCAGAAAGTGTTTGCTCATGAAAACAGAAAGTAACTGGCAGGGCCTGGAACTGATCCTACTTCTACCCAAAGGTGATTGGGTTTTTTGTTTTGTTTTTTAAACTATAGAAGACTCCTTCCCAAGTGATTCTCCTTACATTTGTAGGGCGCTTTCTAGTTTACAAAGCACTTTTATTTTATACACATTTTCTTATTCCTTGAAAATCTCTACATAATATTTTAAATGTAATAACCTAATCTAAAACATGTTAAGTGACACACATTCTAATAATAAAAGCCACATGTATCAAATGCCTCTTGGTGCTAGTTATTATAGACCTACTAGCTCTACTAATCTCTGAGGTAGTAGTGGTCCCATTTGCAGTATAAGGCTCTGTGAGGATAAATTACCTTGCTTGTAGAGCTGGGATTTCAATAAGAATGTCTGATCGTAAGACCAAGCTCTTCATTATACCCACTGTAACGCCAGGTCTACTGGACCGCTCCCAGTGCAGGGAGCTTTGTATGATTACCCTTCCAGTCTTGGAGCCTTATAGAAAACTTGAGTTTCTGCTGTGAGTCAGGCCCAGGATGAATGTTCCAGGGTCTTGCTTTGATCATAGGACGAGACTTCCTGGCCAACCTCATCTGTCCTTTTTAGATTTAGCTTATAGGCTAGGCTTTCTGTGTGCAACAATTTTTTTTTTTTTTTTTTTTTTTTAAAGACAGGGTCTCGCCATGTAGCCTGAGCTGGCCTCAAACTTGCAGCGACCCTTCTGCCTCAGGCTTCTGAGTGCTGGGATTACAGGTATGCACCACCATGCCTGGCTTGACAATGTTTTCTTGAGTCCTGATTAGCCCACTTATTCATTCTCTGACTTCCTTTTTTGGTTAACTTCCTTTATTGTTTTCCATTTTTTCTTTTCCTTCCACCTGTCTCTTTCCTTCTCTTCCCTTCTTTCTTCAACTCACCCTCCTTTCTCTACCCAGTAGCTAGAAAAATTGATAAGACAGTGTAACCCTGTGTTCTTTAGTGCATTAAACTGACAAATTACAATGCAATGATAAATGACATAGTTGTACCCAGGGTTCTGAAGGGGCCCAGGGGAGAGCTTAATCTGGCCGGTACTGGTTGGGGGCCCAGGAGTGAATAAGACATAGTCCTTACAAGGAAGTCAGAGGAAGAGAAACTCTTTAGAACAAAGTGCTGGGGAACACAAGTAGGAGTGGCAAGGTCTTCTGAAGGGACCTTGAAGAATGAGTAGGTGTTTACTAGTTAAAAACTAATAGTTTTTTTTCCGATGGAAAGGGAGACTTGGTGTTTTAGGAGGCAATGCAATATTTTTTTTTCTGTCTTTTTGAGACAGGTTCTGGCTACACAGTTCAGGCTGCCCTTGAGCTCACTTTGTAGCCCAGGCTGGTCTTGAACTTGAAACAATCCTCCTGTCTCAGCCTCCCGAGTGCCGGGATTTCAGGCATGTGCCACTGAGCCCAGCTGACAATGCAGAGTTTGATGTAGTTAGTGTCCTGTGTCAGATGAAGACGGTGGTAAGGTAGATAGTCCAGGTCATGAAGGGTGTTGGATGCCAGATAAGATCTGCATAGTGGACAACAGAATTTTACATGGGAGGAATGACAGGATACCATTCACCTTTTGGGAAAAACAGTGTAGTGTGAAAGAGGAATGTAGAGGGGTGGAGTGATTTGGGCAGTACTCTGTGTGTAAACTGGGTGCCAGCTGGGGTCTTTTGGATCCACAGAAGATCACCTCAGAGTCTTGTCACTTCCACAGGATGTGGAACTCAAACCTTCTATATAATTTCTGCAGATTACTTGGATTTATGACCTCAGGGTTTCTTCTTGCCTGAAGTTCCTGTGATCTACTCATGTGTTCTCTGTTTTGTCTCCATTATACTTGTCAGGGAACTGAGCACTTCAGAAATTACATCTCTGAGCGTGGTGGCGCACATCTGCAATCCCAGCACTCGGGAGGCTGAGGCAGGAGGATTGTTGAGTTCAAGGCCAGCCTGGGTCACAAAGTGAGCTTAAAGCCAGCCTGAACTGCACAGGAAGACCCTGTCTCAAAAAGACAAAAAAATTTAAAAATTATATCAAGCCAAGCATTTTATAAGTTTAGACTCCTTTCTAAAGATTGGGAGTCTTCACATCATGACGTGTTGCCAACTTCCTCTTCTCTTTCCTCCCATTTCTGCCCTTCTCTCTCCTGGATTGTCATAACAAGACTGGTGCATTTTACTACAGGTGGTCATGCTATCATCAAAGAATTTTTTCCTACACGTTTTATCATTTCCAAAGTTGGAATATGGTTTAGAACTGATAATGTTTTAGATTAAATGAAATCACATTATAAGAAAGATATGAGGTGATGGTCTCAGCAGGATGGAATCTAAAGTCCCAGCCCCTATCCCACAGAGCGCCAACAGCTTCAACAACATACAGCCCCCGTGCTTGCACATGTACTAAGAACCCAATACGTAGCCCCCAACACCTTTATGAGAACTCTAGCATTCTTCTGGGATTAAGGCATTTCAGGAGCTCAGGCAACCGCAGTGCCAATAGGAACTACATTGAAATGGTTAAGAAGTCTTTGCCTTGCCTTTTCTCTACGCTGGCATGGGTCAGGTGTTTTCATTTTTTTTGGTTTATTTTATTTATTTTTAAAATTAAAAAAAAATTTCAAGACAAAAGAACCCAGAATAATACAGAAACAATACAGAAGATACCAAGTTATAGAGAAGATAGTAGGGAATTGGCACTGGATGCTGTACAACATATTATCTTTGTATTTGTTATAACAAAATCAATAAAGGAAATACCGAATTACAGAGGAGACAGCAGGGAACCATCACTGGATGCTGCATTACATAGTGTTGTCTTTGCATTTGTTAACACAAAACGATAAAGGAAACACCAAATTACAGAGAAAATAGTACAGGACCACCACTGGATATTGCATTACATGTCATCCCCGCCCCTATCATTCAGTTATATAGATGATGGCTCGTTCAATTACTCAGTTTTCTCCACTTCACCTCCGTTGTTCTACCACCCTGTCAGTGGTCTTCCCACTGGTAATAACTGCACTTTTGGTTTATTTACTCCCTCATGCTCTTACTTTGGGAAGAGACTTGGCTGCTTCTAAATATGCTGTATAATACGTGGGTGTACATAAATTGCTATGGCAGGAGGTGGAGAAGCACCCTTTGGCAAGCCCTCACAGCTGTCGGGTGTCCAGTCGGGTAAGTGGGGTTACACAGCCAACCACCAGACTCTGTCAGTTCCTCTGCATCTATAGGCCCAGGCGAGTCTTCAGGGCCGTCCCTGGGGGTGGGGGTAGGGGTGGGGGGGCAGAGCACGTGGTATGCCCCAGAGGCAGGGCAGAATGCCTGGCATGCCCCGGGGGCCGGGCGGAGCCCCAGGGGCCAGGCAGGCATGGCTCAGTTTGGATCATAGCTCCTCCCTTGGGGAGAAAAGAAAATAGATTATGTATCCAGTGTTCTGGCTTTTCAGAGGACTGCCCAAGGAACTGGCTCCGCACTTGCCTAACTTGGAAAACTAGTAGAAATGGAATAATATGGGTACATGGGGAGCCACTCAAAGCCTAGATGTGGGGCAGCTTGCTGGGCCTACAACACGGTAGACAGGCCTGCACACTCAGCATGATTGGGAAAAGGGTCCCAGTTGCAGCTGCTTCCTTGGCAAGGAGGGAGAATAGAGAAAATGTTCAATATTCTACCTTTTTTGTTTTCAGGGAGTTGCCAAGGGGACTGGTACGTTTTGTTTGATTAGGGATACTAATGGGAAGTCAGCATAATTTGAGTGTCTAGAAGCCACTGAACACAAGTGATAGGCTTGCTGCTTACAACCAGGGAAACTGCAGTACTGTAGACAGACACCAGGGGGGGACAAGAAATTGTGAGCGCCTGAGAAAGAAGCTGGCAAACCTTTAGGAAATTAAAAGCATAAAACATAGAGAGGTCACATCCCCTCAGAAAGATCCAGAGTCTCCCAAACTCAACCCCTAACTCTAGCTGGGGTGATTACTGAAAATCTGTGTAAAGCTAGTCTGTTAAAAATCAGAAAAGTTATGCATGACTAAAATGAAAATATTGGGCTGGGGATATATCTCAGCGGCACAAGTGCCTGCCTAGCAAGCACAAGGTCCTGAGTTCGACTCCCAGTACCCCCCCAAATAAAAATCAAGACTCAAACTATATAAAAAATAACTTGGGAGCTTATATTCTTTAGGCCTTATACTCTAAATGCCTAATGATGTAAGACAGCTTATATAAATTAAGCATTATAGACATAATTGAAGTCCCTTATATACTTATCTCCATTCCATTTCCCCTCCTTCCCAAAATTTTCCTTGTCCAAAATTTTAATGTGATTTTGCAAAAACCAAATTCTGAAATGGATTAAAATGCAATAATTGAAAAATTCACTAGAAGGTTTCAACAACAGACTTGAATGGGCTGGGGATATAGCTCAGTGGAATAAGCACCTGCCTGGCAAGCACAAGGTACTGAGTTCAATCCCCAGTACTGGAAAAAAAAAAAAAAAAAGAAAGGGCTGGGGATATAGCTCAGCAGTACAAGTGCCTGCCTGGCAAGTGTGAGGTCATGAGTTCCTTTCCCAGTCTCCTTAAAAAAGAAAAGAAATCGGTATCAAAAAAAGAATAAAGAAAATAAATTCTAAGGGATTTGTGGGACACTATCAAGTAGATCAGTATATGTGTTATTGGAATTTAATAACAAGGAAAGACAGGACAGGGGCAGAGAGCTTGTTTGAAGAAATAATGGTCCAAAACTTCCCAAACCTGAGGATGGAAATGAATATCCTAATAAGAGAAGCTCAGAAAACTCTAAGATGAGCAAGAGAGATCCACACTAGGAAACATTACAATCAAAATGTTAACAGAGACAAAGAGAAAACCTTTAAAGTGGCAAGAGAAAAGCAAATCACATATAAGGGTGCTTCCATAATTTTACCAGGAAATTTCTCAGCAGAAACCTTATAAGCCAGAGGAGAGTGTGATGATACATTCAAAATGCTGGGGGAAACCCCCAAGAAAACAAAAATAAAACTCTGCTGAACAAGAATACTATAACTGGCAAAACTGTCCTTCAAAAATGAAGGAGAAATACTTTGCAAGGTAAAGAAAACTGAGGGAATTAATCATAACTAGAGTTGACTTACAAGAAATACTAAAAAAGATATTGAAACTGGACAGTCAAGTTGAAACACAAAGATGTAAGACAGCAATACAAAAGGATATAAAACCATCCCATTGGTAAGCGTATAGCTAAAGAATACTGTAATGTTATGATGATGGTATATAAATTCTGGAGTGTGGTATGCATGGTGAGGATATATAATTCTGGTGTAGGATTTAAAATAGAAAAGGGTTAGAAGTAACTATATAAAATAATGCAAAAATATAAAAGATGTAATTTTTAACATTGATAACATGAAGGGGCAGGTCAGGATTACAGTTTTTGTATGTGACTGAAGTAGTTATCAGTTCAAAACATAACTAAGATGTTTTATGTAGGGTTCATGGTAACCACAAGGAAACTACCTATTGAAGATGCACAGGAGAAAATGGGAAAAGCAGTGTAAGCCTGTCAACACACAAAATCAGTGAGACCCAAGAACAGTAAGAGAAGAAAATGTACAAAATTATCATAAGACTGAAAAAATAAAATGGCAATGGTAAGCTATCAAGTTATTTTAAGTGTAAATTAAAATTAATTTCTGCCATCATAAAACAGTGTGGCCAGTTTGGTAAAAAAAATCAAGAGTTCTCATTACTGGTTCTAGGTACAAAGAGCTTGGAAGTCGCCACTCTGTCCTAACAAGAATTAAAAGCTGAACAAATGAAAATAAAAACATCTTTTCTTAAATTCATTAGGGAAGTAGGGTAAATTGTTAAAGAAACAGGTAGATACAGAAAAATCACAGCATATTGGAATGGAAACTTCGTGGGAACCAGTGCCACAGTAGGGAAACCTAAGGTACAAGTTTTGGAAAGAAGATGTGGGCAATTCTGAGAGTTAAAAACTCCAGGGAGCCCTTGTCATATGGGGGACTCCCACACATTTGTGAGCTTAACCTACAGGAGCCTGATAGGTTCTCACAGTAAATATTGGGGAAAATCTCCTTACATTTCCATGGGAGTAGCGGGGGAGAAACCTAGTTAGCCAGAGCCTTACGTGTTGGGGTTCTGTCAGAGCCTAGTTGATATTAAAATAAGGAAATACAACTCCAGTTATTCAACACTTTTAACTGTAAGAAAGAAGAAGTTTTCCTACTGAGATCAGAAACTATGTAAGGACTTCCTCTCTTGCTATGCTTTTTCAAAAGTATACTGGACTTTGGGCTGGAGGTACAGCTCAGTGGGCTAAGTGCTTGCCGCTGAGCACTAGGGCCCTGAGTTCGATCCCCGGTCCCGGAAAAAAAAAAAAAAAAAAAAAAAAAAAAAAAAAAAAAAAAACAAAAGTATACTGGAAGTCCTACCTAATTTAGTAAGATAAGAAAGTGAAATAAAAAGTTCACTTACTGAGATGGAACAAATGAAACTGTCTTATTTGAAGATGATGTGATTATCTTCATATAAAATGTGAAAGAAGTTAAAACCCCTCAAGAACTAATAAGCAAAAAACAAAAACAAAACCCAAAACTAGTAAGCAGTTACAGCAAGACTGCAGGATATAAGGATAATATACAAAAGTCTAGTCTATATACAGTGGTTCCATGGTTCAGGGGCTTACTTTGTTCTATGATTCTGGAAAACATGGCCATGTTTGTGTTCACCTGGGAAAGATGGCCATGGTCATGTTTGTCACCTGATGCAGAGTTTGCAAACAGAAACAAAATTTGCCAAATGCTTGTTTGTGAACCAAATTGTTTGTGAGCAAAAGTATTTGTGAAGCAAAGTACCACTCTACCACCAAAGAATGAGTACAATATGAAATGAAAAGCAGAATACTTTTTCCATTAGTACCCCCCAAATGGAAATACTTAAGTATAAACCTAATAAAATATGTATAGTATCTATAAGAGAAGAGCTACAAAATTCTGTTGAAAGGACTCGAAGAAAAACTAAATAAATGGAAAGATATTCCATATTTGTGGATAGAAAGGCTCAATATAATCAAAAGTAGTTCTTTTATATTACTTTGAATAAAATCCCAATCCAATCCTAGGAAAAGTATTTTATAGATATTGACAAACTAATCTTAAACTTTATGAGAAGATGTGAAAGACTCGTTATAGTTGGTATATATTTTTGTCCCTGGTGTGTTTTTTCAAAAAAACCCCACATCCAACTGACTTGTTTTATTGGAGATGGGGAGGTGGAGATACCTGGTACACTTTTGTCCCTGGCTTCACCTAACTTCCCCTTCCCTCATCTGCCTCCCCACTCCTCTCTCCTTCCTGGCTGTCAAGAGGTGAGCAGTTGTCCTCTGCCATGCCTACCCACCATGCTTTTTCTCTCTTGGAAGCAGCCAACTGTGGACTGAACACTTAAACTGTGAGCCAAAATGAACCTCTCCTTTAAGCTGTGAGTGTTGTGTATTTTGTCTCATCAATGGGAGAGTGACTAATAAATATTGAAGAAAAAAACCTGACACTCCTTGAATTCAAGACTTACTATACAGCTATAGTCAAGACAGTTTGTTTGGTGAAAGAGTATATAAATAGTTCAGTGAAACAGAGTACAGTGGCCAGAAATTCCATAGTTAACAAAAGAGGAAAGTCAATACAATGGAGCAAGTTTGTTTGTTTATTGGTACTTGGGATTGAACACAGGGCCTCATGCATTCTAGGTAAGTCTTTACAACTGAGCTACTTCCCCAGTTAAGATAATTTTGTTTCCCTTGCTATAGTTCCATTTGTTGATACTTGCTATTATTTCCTATGCTTTTGGAGTCTTATTCAGAAGTCTTTGCATACCATTTCAAGTGTTTCTCCTATGTTTTCTCCTAGCAGTTTCAAAATTTTGATTTTTTTTTTTTTTTGCGGTACTGGGGATCGAACCCAGGACCCTGCGCTTGCTAGGCAAGCGCTTATTCCACTGAGCTATATCCCCAACCTAAAATTTTGATTTTTGAATTGGTTTTGGTATAGTGAGAGATAGATATTTAGCTTCAATCTTCTACAAGTGAATATCCAGTTTTCCCATCACCTATATTAGAGAGGCATTCTTTTTTGCTACCTGTATTTTTGGCTCCTTTGTCCAGAATTAGATGGCTGTTGTTACATGGGTTTGTTTCTGTTTCCTCTATTTTTTCCATTGATCTATATGATTATTGCCAGTACCATGCTGTTTTTGTTACTATAGCTTTGTAGTATAATTTGAAATTAAAAGGTATTATGTTTTCAGCCTTGTTCTTTTTCTTAGGATTACTTTAGCTATTCTGGGCCTTTTCTGGTTTTTTTTCCCTTTTCTGTTTTCATATGAACTTTAGAATTTTTTTCCAGTTCTGTGAAGAATGTCATTGATATTTTCATGCAGATTGCATGAATCTGTAGGTCACTTTTGGTAATATGGCAAATTTTACAATATTAATTCTTCCAATCTATGAACATGGAAAGTCTATCTTCTAGTGTCTTCCTCAGTTTCTTACTTCAGTATTCTGGAGAGGTCTTTTATCTCCTTGATTAGACTGATCCCCAGATATTGAAGCTATTCTAAATAGACTTATTTTCCTGGCTTCTTTCTCAGCTAATCTATTATTTGTGTATAGTAAAGCTATTAATGTTTTAAATGTTAATTTTCTTTCTTTCTCTCTCTCTTTCTTCCTTCTCTCTCTCTCTCTCTCTCTCTCTCTCTCTCTCTCTCTCCCCCCCCGCTCTCTCCCCCCCTCCCTCTCTCTCTCTCTCCCTCTGTCTCTTTCTTTCTTTCTTTCTTTGTACTGGGAATTGAACTCAGGACGTTGCACTTGCCAGGCAGGTGCTATGCTGCTGAGCTACATCCCCAGCCCTAGAATTTCAAGATGTATATTGAATAAGAAGAGGGAAAATGGGCATTCTTGTCTTGTTCTTGACAAAAACTTTTAGATAAAAAGATATTAGATGTTAATAAAATGGCCAATTCAGCAAGAAGATATATATATATATATATATATATATAGAGAGAGAGAGAGAGAGAGAGAGAGAGAGCCCAATAGAGCACTCAAATGTATTAAACAAACACTGACAGAATTGAAGAAAGAAATAGAAAGTAGCATAAAAATATCATGTTTCAGCACTCCATCTTCAATAACAGAACAACCAGACAGAAAATCACCAAGAAAACAGGGAACTGATACAACACTGTAGCCTCATTGACCTAACAGATACACACAGAACACTCACCCAGCAGTGTCAGAATACATATTCTTCTGAAATGCAATGGAAGATGCTCTAGGATAGATCATATTTTAGGCCACAAAACAAATCTAACATTTAAGAAGATTTAAATCATACCAGGTATCTTTTCTAATAGTAAAAGGAAAACTGGAAAATTCTCAAACATGTGAAAATTAAACAGTATGCTCCTGAACAACCAATGGGCCAAAGAAGAAATTGTGAGAGAAATTAGAAACCCTTTTGACAACTTAAGATGAAATTATAATACACAAACACGTAATGCACCAAAAACAGTTCTAATGAAGATTATGGAAGGAAACACCTATTAAAAATAAATCTCAAATCAACAACCTAACTTTACACCTTAAGGAACTAGAGAAAGAAAAATATACTTAAGTTCGTAAAAGAGAGAAAATAAAGGTTAGCTCAGAAATAAATGAAGTCCAGAATGGTTAATAGGAAAAGATCAACAAAACTAAGACTGTTATTTTAAAGATCAAAATTGGAAACTTTTAGCTAGATAAACTGAGAAAGGACTCAAATAATTAAAATCAGAAATGAAAGAATGGATCTTATCATTGATGCCACAGACTGGTCTATAGTTTCTGAAGACTGTAAGAGACTGCTATGAACAATTATAAACTGAGTGTGGTAGCACGTGCCAGTAATTCTAACACTCTTGGAGGCTGAAGCAGGAAGGTCACAAATTTGAGCTAAACCTAAGCAGCTTAGCAATTTAGCAAGAACCTATCTCTAAATAAATGAATGAATGAGTGAATGAATGAGTGAGGATGTAGTTTAGTTCAAAGGCCCTGGGTTTAATTCCCAGTGCTGTAAAAAACACACACATTGGATGACCTGGAGGATATGTAGAAAATACAGCCCAGTAAGACTAAATCATAAAGAAATGAAACATAAACAGGCTAAGAACTGGTAAAGAGATTATATCAGCAATCTCAAAGATCCTAACAAAGAAAAAAGCCCAGGGCCAAATGACTTCACTAAAGAATTCTATCAAACATGAAGAATGAATACCAGTGCTTCTCAAACTGTTCCAATAAATTGAAGAGTAGGAACTCTTCCAAACTAATTTTATGAGGCCAGCATTATCCTGATACCAAAGTTGGAAGCAGATACAAGAAAATAAACTACAGACCAATACTTAATGATTGTTGATGCAAAAATCCCTAACAAAATGCTAGCAAACTAAATCCAACAGCACATTAGAGATTATACATCATGACCAGCTAGAATTTATCTCTTGAGCGCAAGAATAGTTCAACATACACAAATCAACAAATGTAAGTTATTACATTAACAAAATAAGAGAAAATCACATGATCATTTCAATGATGCAGAATAAAGCATGTAGGAAAACTTAACACTTTTGTGACTAAAAAAGAAAGACTCAATAACTTAATGAGTAGAAGGAAGTTACCTCAACCAAATAAAGCCAGGATATGAAAAGCCTACATCTAACATCATATCCAGCGGTAAAGCTTTCCTTGTAAGATCAGGATGGAGGGAATGATGTCTACTCTCCACTTCTGTTCAACACAGTACTGGACATTGTAGTCAGAGCAGGTAGACAAGAAAAGAAACAGAAAGCATTCAAATTGTAAATGCAAAAATAAAATTATCTTTGTTCACAGACAACATGACTTTATATGAAGAAAAATCTAAAAATTTCACACAAACACAACTGTTAGAAATAAACGAATTCAATGTAGTTTCAGGATACAAAAATTAACATGCAAAAACCCAGTTGCATTACACACTAACAATGTATAGTTTTAAAAGGAAATTAAGAAAGCAATCTTATTTCCAAAAATTTCAAATACTTAGGAATAAATTTAACCACATAGGCAAAAGACTTATACACTGAAAAATACATAATTCTGCTAAGAGAAATTCCAGAAGACATAAATAAGTAGAAAGCCTTCTGTGTTTATGGTTTGAAAGACTTCATTTTGGTAAAATGGCCATATAACCAAAGCAATCTGCAGATTCAGTATAATCCCTATCAAGATCCCACGGGCATTTTTTCAGGAATAGACAAAGCAAACAGCAACCCTAAAATTCATATAGAATATCAAGGATGCTGTATAGCCAAAACTTGAGAAAGAAAAACACGAGGAGCCTCACTCTTCCTGATTTCAGAACACACTAAAGTATACTTTAAAATGGTACCCACATAAAACAGGCATCTAGACCAATGAATAGAGTAATGATCACAGAGATAAGCCCTCACCATAAATGCTCACCTTCAACAAGGGTGCCAAGGTTACCTACACATGAGAAAAAGATACTTTCCCATCAACAAATGGCAATGGGAAAACTGGATGTCCACATACAAAGAAGTGAACTTGGATCCTAACCCAACATGTAAAAAATTTAACTCAAAATATATTAAAAACCTTAAAATAAGATTTGCAGCCATTAAGCTTGTAGAAGAAAATGGGGAAATCTTCACAATATATCAATTTGGCATTTATATCATACCAAAACAATAGGCATCAGAAGCAAAAGCAGACAAATGGAACTACATCAAAATTAAAAACTTGCACAGCAAAGGAAGCAAGCAACAGAGTAAAGAGACAACCTGAACAATGGAAGAAAATATTTGCAAAATATGTATCTGATGAAGAGTTAATTGAAAAGAAAAAGAAGAACAAAAGAAAGAAGATGCTGGGTATGATGGCATATGGGCATAATCCCAGCACTTGGGAGGCTGAGGCAAGAGGATCACCTTGAGGTGGAGGCAGTCGTGAGTTCCGTAGTGAATTCAAGGCCAGCCTGAACTACATATAAAGATCGCGGTGTTTTCTTAAATGTTAAACCGGGCATGGTGGCGCAGGCCTATAATCCAAGCACTTGGAAGGCTGAGGCAGGAGGATCATTGCGCGTTTGAGACCAACCTGGGCTACAAAGTGAACTCAAAGCAGCATGAACTGCACAGCGAGACCCTGTCTCAAGAAGACAAAAAAAAAAAAAAAAAAAAAAAAGTTAATATCCAGAGTATATAAAGGAATCCTACAAAAATTTAAAAAAACAACCTGATTAAAAAATGGGCAAAGTATCTAAATGACCTGTTTTCATAGAAGATTCTCAACTGTATGAAAAGATGCTCAGCATCAGCAATCGGGAAAATGCAGCAAAAATCACAGTGAGATACCATCTTAGGCTCATTAGGTCGGCGACTGTAAGAAATGAGCAAAACAACAGGTGTGGACAAGTTTATGGAAAAGTTGGAACCCTTGTGCATTGTGAGTGGACTGCAAAATGGCGCAGCCCCTATGGAAAATATGATGAAATTCCTCAAAAACTTAAAAACAGAACCACCATATGATCTAGCAATCTCACTTCTAAGTATGATCTGGAAAAATTGCAAACAGGATCGCAAAGAGCTATTTGCACACCCGTTGCTGTGGACTGTTTGTATCTCCCTAACAGTTTTAAAGTGAAATTCTAACCCTTAATGTGGCGGTCACAGCGGGTGGAGATTGGATCATGAAGGCAGAGCGCTCACGAATATTAGGGTCTCATAGGGCCTGCACAAAGGGGCTCCAGGGGTCTCTCCCGTTTGCTCTGCCATATTGGGACAAAGCCCACAAGAGGGCGCTCACCAGAACCTGGCCACGGTGACACCCTGGTTTCAGACGTCCAGGCTCTACAATTTCTTGCTTTGTTTGTAAATCACCCAATTTCGGGAACTTCGTCACAGCAGCCTGAATAGTCTAAGATGCCCGTTTTCATTCACAAATGCAAGGACAGTAAGCGCCCTAAATGTCCACCTGTGAGTGAACGCAGAGCACACATGGCGTGGCGTCTGCAGTGCTGCACCTGCAGTCCCAGCATTGTAGGAGACTGAGGGTGGAGAATGACAAGTTCAAGTCCAGCCCACGGCAACTTCACAATGTAATGAGACTCCGTCTTAAAATAAGATATTATAAGGGCTGAGGATATAGCTGTGTATAAAGGCTCTACAGTTCAACTTTCACTGCAAAAGAAAAAAGTGGCCCACACATGTAATACATATGTGTATTAACTAACTAGCCTTTAAAAGGGTGAAAATTCTGTTATGTGTAACATGGATGAAATTTGAGTATGTTATGAACACTGAATTATTCCACTTGTATGAGGTGTCCTTTTTTTTTAATAGTCACTACATTACCCAGGGTGAGCTCAAACTTGTGTGTCTCTTGCCTCAGCCTTCCAAGGGTAGTGGAATTACAGGTGTGCACTACTAAACATGGCTTTGTATGAGGCATCTAACATAATCAGATTTATAGAATCAGGAAGAAGAATGGCAATTGCCAGGGTTTATAAAGTGTTATCAGTCATAAAAGATGTTCTAAAATATTCTAAATATCTATTGTGTGACAGTAAAAGGCAAAAGATTTATATGATCTGAAGAGAAACCAGAATATCTGTTGTATAACAGTGTACAACTAGTTAACAATACTGTAATATACACTTGAAAATTAAGACAGCAAATGTATTTATTTTTACCACAATAAGAAAAATAAGAGATGAGTTGCACTAAGAATTTACTTGACAATTTATGTCCTATAACAAGCGTATTGACAGGGAAGGAGATTGCTGGGGTTTAGGAATCCCAAACAAAATTTGTAGCAAAATTAAGACTGCTCAAAAAGTTTTTGAAAAGTGCTCTTTAAAATTTTTACTTACGTAAAGGCAAAGACTAAGTTAATGTATAGTTAAGTCCACGGCAAAGATTAGAACAAGGCTGTTGCTTTTCTACCCAAATCTATTGTTTCGGTTATCCTTCAGATAACACCCATTACACTGAAAGATAAAAGGATTAGATGGGATGGAAGGTACAAAGAAATTAGAAATGTACCTAAAAATCATTTTAAAAGGTTATACCAAGCCAGGCGTGGTGGCACATACCTGTAATTCCAGAACTTGGGAGGTTGAGGCAGGAGGATCGCTGTGAGGTCAAGGCCAACCTGGACTACAAAGTGAGTTCGAGGCCAACTTGAACTGTATAGTGAAACCCTGTCTCAAAATAAATAAACAAAAATAATTAAACAAAAAGGATATATCACTAACAATCTAGAGTTAAAGTTCCAAGTGATTCCAAAGCATCAGGGAGGCAAGGTAAGAAGAGGTGGAGGAGTGTCCTAAGATTCTTAATTTATTTGCTGGTAGAGTTAAATACTGTGAACTTTAGACAGGCATAAGGAAAACAGTGAGTCAAGATAAATTAGGGGGACCCTCTATCAGTATAAAAGTATGAAAATACAACTTTCAAACCAGATGGTACAGACAGGGATATAGCTCAGTGGCACAGTGCCTGCCTGGCAAGCGTGAGATTGTGAGTTCGATTTCTGGTACCAAACAAAAACAAAAAACCCCCAGATGGCACAGAAAAGCATATTTCTAATATAAAAAAATGAGAAAAAATTTCAAAAAGCAATCTCCACCTCTGGTAATTTAGTGTAATCAAAAACCTACTAAAAACACTTAGAAACTCAGTGCAAAGGCCCTGCCTGGGTTCAATACCTAGTACTACAAAACAAAACCAAAAACAAACAGAAAAAAATCCTACCAAACCATAAATCAAAAACTACACACCCACAACAGCTACAAAAAATATAGCAAATATTCATTTAAATGCATTACTCATTTATTTATATTGATTAATTGATTAAATTTGCAGTGCTAGGGATCAAACTGAGAGTCTAGTGCATGCTATATAAGCATCTACCATTGAGCTATGTCTCCAGCCCTGAATTACCAGTTCTTTTTTAAAAAATAAGGGAAACCTGTAGCGCCAAAATAAAAAGGGTGGGGGATATAGCTCAGTGGTACAAGTGCTTGCCTGAAAAGCTCAAGGTCCTGATTCCTGATACCAAACCAAACCAAACCAAACCAAACCAAACCAAACTGAACAGAACAAAAAAAGGATAGCTGAAATCCAAGTGGCAAGTTGGCCCTGACACTTTGGATGGTCTGAGCACATTTACTGATCTAATAACTGAGGGGTATGGGTCTTTATGACAAAATACTGACAAGAAGATGGAGAATTTGGCTTATGGTGGGTGGAGATTTGTAACTGAGGCCCCTGGATGAAGATGGCACCTTTGATTTGATATCCCCTTAGGGAAAAAAATAACCTATGGAGAAACAAAAAAATGAGCTTTGCTTGCTTTGGAAGGCTTGTGTGAAGTTTTGGTATGGAAAAGATTTGGGAGAAGTATTAGCAGTTACAACTTGGAGGTACTGAGGATTGACTGAGTCCGAGGGCATCTATCACTGAGCTACATCCCCGCTCCTTTTACTTATTTATGTTTTATTTTGAGACAAGCTCTCCCTCAGTTGCTCATGCTGGCCACAAAATTGTGACCCTCCTGCCTAGCTTCCCAAGTAGCTGGGATTACAGATGTGAGCCATCATGCCTGGATGAAGTTAGGCATTTTAAATTCTATAATTGTTCCAGTGAAGGAAAGTAATGTTCCCTTTTGAGATTAAGTATGCCGTGAAAATGTTCAGGGTAGCCACTAAAATAATAAAAAATTGAATTCCAATTAACAAAGGGGAAAACCTGAGCTGACAAAACCAAATCAATCCCAAAGTAAAGCAGGACACATGGAAATATTTTTCTAAATAAGTGTAAAATGAAATAAACTCACCAGTTAAAAGACAAAGAATTTTCAGGTCAGTTATGAAAACTCAAACCCAACTACATACTGCTTAAAAGAGCTGCACCTAAAATGTAAGGGTATGGTGTGTTAGATTTCTGTCACTAAAGTGAAATACTTGACATAATTAACTTCTAAGATGCATAGGCTTATTTTGGTTAACAGTTTTAGGAGGCTGGGGATATAGTTCAGTGGAATAAGCGCTTGCTTAGCAAGCGCAGGGTCCTGAGTTCGATCCCCAGTACCGCAAAAAAAAAAAAAAAAAAAAAAAAAAACAGTTTTAGGGGCTCCAGTCCATGATCGATATGATCCTTTGCTTTGGTTCTGTAGGGAGGCAACACATCATGTCAGGAGTGCATGGTAGAGCAAATCACTTACATCATATATCAAGGAACATAGAGAAAGGGGAAGAGACCATGGTCCCACAGTCCCCTCCAAGGGTTTGCCACTAATGAATAAAGACCTCTTACTAGGCGGGTGTGGTGGTGCACACTTGTAATCCCAGCATTCAGGAGGCTGAAGCAAGAGGATTGCTACAAGTTCAAGGTCAGCCTGAGCTACACAGTGAATTCAACTCCAACCTGAATTACAGAGTGAGGCCTTGTCTGGAAAAAAAAAAAGCTCTCCGCTAGGTACCATCTCTCAGGGACCCCCGCATCCTCCAATGCTACCACCCTGAGGAGAAAACCTTCAACACATGAACCTTTGGGACTTTCAAGATCCAAAGTAGCAGAGAAAAGGGTTGAAAGCAAAAGGATTTAAATAGGTATCCCAGAAAACTATTAATCAGAAGAGATGAACCGTTTAGCTATTTTAAGAATAGAAAACATAGACCGTAAGAGAGAAAGCATTACTAAGGATAAAAAGAGCCACATAATGGTGAATTATATTTAAAGAAGATGAGTTATAATTCGCTAAGCATATATAATTCTCAAATTATTAGCACATAACAAAGCCACGGAGACTTCTGTAGCCTTGTTCCTTCTAGGGGGAAGCTGTTGGAGCCTGCGTGCTTTGCTGCACTCTCCTTGTACCACAGCAGCCAGCATGGCTTCGTATGGTGTGCTCTCCTCCAGCCGAGGTCCCAGAGTGAGAACGATGTTAATGCTCCTAGCCAGTTCATGATGGGCATGGAGCACGGACAGGAAAGAAATCTTTGAAGGGTTCTTTGTTGTTTTGACAGCTTTACTGAGGTATAACTGATATGCAACAAATAGTACATATTTAAATGTGTAATTTGATAAATTTTGACAAAGGTATACTCTAGAATCTTAGAAGACTGATGGAGAGGTCTCAGTAGTTTTTAAAGAACAACTACGTTAAAATATCGTTGAGAGGCTTAAGAATCCACTGAAGCTGTAATAGAATTTCCTTCCTTGCAAGATGGGTGAGGTTGCACACTTTGATCAGATGACTTACAGAAGGGTGTTATTCGAAGCCTTGGAGATACGGACTAGAAGTCCTCTGTTGTCATGGTGATACAAACAGGACTCACTGTGTCTACAAGTGGCTTAAGTAGAAGAATCATCCCAGAAGCCTGCAAAGCTTAGGTCCTGCCCCCCAGTGTCAAATTTCTGACTGATAATGACCTTTTTGCGTTAATAGATTGTCAACCCGAAACCTCCACTTGTTTAAGATATCAACCTTAGCCATCCTGAGAAGAAAACTTTATTATAGCCAGGAATTGTTGAGCTACTGTCCTCAAATCGGCCACCCTGACAGGGTAACTCTATCATGGTTGTGAATTGTTGACCCAGTAATCGGTACTCCCTAGAGAGTCTAGAACTTCTCAGTGACTGAAGAGTTTTTCAAACCTGAAAAGGTGTAGGATTAAATATAGAAAAGATAAAAAAATCAAAACTATCATGTTAGTAATTTTGTGTTTAAAATAACTGTATATGTGCTTTATACTTAAAGTGTAATTTTCAAATAATATGACATATCAAAGGTTAGACCTGAAAGATATAAGAAAATTTGATGAAGTATATAAATAGTATTGGACGATTTGACAACTAGACCTATTAGATTTATATGTTTTATATATAAATTTTTGTTGTACTTGGGAATATTTTGCTTCTTAGGAAAACTTGATTGGCCAGGTGTCTTGGTTACTTTTTTCTGTTGCTGAGACAAAATACCCAACGCCCAAAGTTGTGGAAGGAAAGGCTTATTTAGCTTACAGTTTGTGGAGGTTTCAGTCCATACTTGGCTGGTTCTGAGGCAGAGTGGCACATGGCAGAGGACAAACATTCATGGCAGCAGAGCACAGCAAAATCAACCAGAGCAAAAGGGAGGAATGGCCCCAAGCAGCCTCTTTCCTTCCCTTACATTGTAAACAGCCTACCCCCACCCAGGGGACGGGTAGCTCTCACACAGTCTCCATGCCCTCCTCTTCCACAGGCTTAGGATGTGTACAAAGTAAACACCCTGACTTCCTGCTGAATCACTCAGCCAAACCTCCAGACTCCCCAAGTTGACACAATGTATAAACCATAACACCAAGTATACAAAAAATGTAAAAAAGAATATATATGAGATTTACAAATTCAATAAAAGATTTCTTTAAACTTAATTATTATTTTACATAAATATGTTTATAAGTAGACTAAGTTGCTTATAAGTTGAACTTTCTTGGTTTAAAACCAAGATTTTGAGGTCTGATTAATAAATCTAGTATTAACTTAAAATGCAAGATATTATAAATAGTCTTTTGGACTAATAAAATCCGCCCTCATATATGAAAAATAAAATCACACTGACATTATTATTATCTGAATTTAACAGGTGAAAAAACTGAAGTTTGAAAAGGTTAGTAAATCAGAGTCAACTGTGTGCATGTCTGGCTCTAGACATAAACCCGTGCCCTTAATCCCATGTATGTAAACCCTGTCCATGACTGACCAACCTCCTGATAAGTCAAATGACTTGGGGACAATTAAGTAAAACATGAGGCTGGAGCTACCACTTTTAGTTTAAGTACAGCTTAAATATATGACTTCTTCTCTCTCAGTTTTTTCCACGACAGAATCTAGGCACCTCATTGATCTGATGGGGTGATGGGACGGGGCCCCCCAGAAACATAGGGAGGGAGAATAGGGAGGGAGTGGTCCTCCTTGGAAAGGGTAATTGGAGGTCAAGCAGCAAATACCGTTGTCTGCTGTAGCGGGCAGCTTTAGCAGTCTCACTTCAGAGCTCCGGAGAGAACCTCAGTTATCCGCACTTGCTGCTGACATAGCTGTTGCTTCTGGCCAAGAAGCACAACACTGCACTATGACCTAACAGCGTGTTCTCTGTTCTTCCCACAGCTGCATTTTGGGAACAGGCGTATCTGTTTGGCTTTTCTTCGGCGATCTAAATAAAAGCTTTGCAGGGCCCTGAATGAAACTAGAATGAAGCTAAGGGGACAGGACCCCCGATTTCTTACCTCAGAGAAGTAATGCAAAATTAGATGGAAAAGTGTTTTCAAGGTATTACAGTCGGTAGCTATGTAGTGTAAGGAGGAAAACTCAAGTTCACCAAACACTTATTGATCATTTCTTTGTGATCTCTCCTGGGATCCCTGTGGGAGACAGTGTTCCGGTGGTCTTCAAAGAGCAACTAGCCTAGAGAAGAGTGAAAGGCCAGTGCTGGTGCGTAATTTAGTTTGGGCCCAGATCTCCATTAATGATGGATCACCACAGAGCCCTTTGGCAATAAACTTTCCTTCATATTCAGTCTTAAGTATTTTGTAGTAGCAATGGAAACCAGACCAATACAGCAGACCATCTTTTAATTCATATTTCAGTGAATAAACCAAAAATTTTATTTCTCTAGAACCACTCTAAATATGAAAATCTGTATTAGGGTTCTCCAGAGAAACAGAACACTTACACAGATATGTGAAGGAAGTGATTCACATGGTTATAGAGACTGAGAAGTCCCTTATATAATACTGGCTGCAAGCTGGAGAGCCTGGAAAACGGATAGTGTAATTCAATCCAACTTCAGTGACCTGAGAACCAGGGAAACCAATGCAATAATTCTCAGACGTAATTTCTGGAGTCTGAAGGCCTGAGAACCAGGAATGCCAATGTCTAAGGATAGGGGAAAATGGGTGTCCCAGCTCTGTGGGCAGGGAGGGGCGGCGGAGGAGGACAGGGAGAGGAAGGAGGAGAGGAAGGAAGACAGAAAGGGAAACAGAGGGAGAGAGGAGGGAGGGAGAGACCGAGACATTCACTTCACTGAAACATAATATCTGACACTTGCAAGTAAAAGCAGGAAAGGTCTATCTCAGCTCATGGTTTAGTCCACAGTTGATTGACTCCAGGCAGAAATGGCGTGGCAGCAGGGTGCCGTGGAGGAAAACTCAACACGGGCAACCAGGAGGTCGAGATAATGGAGGAGCCGGGACACGAACGCAGCCTCCCGGCCACGCCCCCAGCGGCCCACCTCGCGATAGCACGTTCCGCCCAGAGCTCCGCCGCGCGGATGAACTTCCTGGTGAGTGTAGCACCCACTAGTCCAGGCACCTTCCAACACAGGGCCCCGGAGACCTTGGGGAAACAGTAAGAGGAACGGAGAGACAGAGCCGGGAAGAGAGAGACAGAAAACAAATGCACCTTTCCTGCACCTTTTTGTTGCATTGGAATGTGCCCCTAACGGATTATACGATTCCTTGCCCACATTAGGGCGGGTGAATCTGTACTGATTTAAGTGCTGATCTCCTCTGGAGACACGCCCACATACGCAGAAATAAAATCTTAACAGCTGTCTGGGTATCCTTAACCTAGCGAAGGTAACACACGAAATTAATCATCAAACTGCTGGAAGTCTGTCAAATACATCCTCTGGTCCGGGTGCCCAGGGTCCTGGATGGAAGAGACTCAGTACAAAAAGCAGGTGTGCACCGTGACAACATGTCCAGGTTAGTTATGAAGTAAAAACCTAAGAGGAGCAGGGGGACACCAACCTGGGACATTCAGGAAAGTGGTCCTTAAACTTGTGTACACGTGCCTGGGTGTCTACAAAACTTTCCAAGTGGCATGCAAGCATATTTAGCTTTAAGGGAATCCTCAGGTCCTAATTCTCAGCTTCCACATGTACAACACTCACTCTTCAAAAACTAATCTGCCTGACAGGTGTGACATTAACAAAAAAGCACAATAGACAGCTTCAGACTTAATTCTTCCACAGACACAAACTTAACAATGATTCTAGAGTCCAAAATCCTTACAAGAACTCCAGAAACTAGTTAAGAAGTCCAAATAGCCCAGACAAGCCGAATTCAAGACCAGTCACAATAACATGGCTAGCAGAAACTCTTTCATTTCACGTGCTTCCCCAGACCACACAGCTTGGTGATATGAGTAAATGTTCACTCTGAGCTTCTCACTTGAGAGGGAATTATAAGAATAGAACATGGATCCAGTGTCTGGACTTTTAGGAAATCTTTGGAGGAGACCCAGTCTACCATTTCCTTTGGACAATGGTCTCCAGCTCCTTCAGGCTTCCAACACAGACTTTCTAGGCTTTTGAAAAACAGAGACTATGATTTTCAAAATAGATTCATATTGGTGACTCTGCAGTGAGCTTCCAGGTGTTCAGTCTTTGACTGCTACTGGATTCTCTGGCTCTCCGGTGCACAGATGGCCTTTCTGGATTCTGACTCTGATTGGGCAGATGGTTGTTAAGACTTCCAGTTTTGATCCTGTAGGCCTGATTCATAAACCCCTCGTGTAATCATACATATATTTGATATTGAATTTGTTCCTCTAGGGAACCTGAGCTCATACAATGTTGGTACTGAGAGTGGATCTAGAGACAACTGTGAGGATGAATCTCTGTGATCAGTTTAATGGTTCCTAGAGCTGGCTTTCTAGTTTGAGACCTAAAACCGAGACGGCCCTTCCTTCAGAGAGTACCAATAGTCCATGGTGTGCGCTGATTAAAGTAATACGTAGCATGGCTCCATTTCATTATCCCGTTTGCCACTTGTGAGACGCAAGGAATTCAGGGCCTCTGTGTACACTACTTCTGAACACTTTTGGAAGAGTAGGAAATATAATGATGCTGGCTAGTTGTTCTTAGCATCTCTTGACAAACGAGTAAAGGAAAATCATGAATTTAAGAAATACGTAAACAGTTTAAAGGCTCTGAAATGTAAAGACAAATTAATAAAGGAAAATAAGCAGCTTTCAGACTCACATTCCCAGCTCCAGACAAATGTAAAGAATCTAAAGCCTTCTAAGGTGTCCTGAAGCAAAATCTTCTCTCCTTTAGCTAAAGGATAAAGTTGCCAAAACCAAAACAGAAGCCCACATACTTTGACGAACTGAATTACAGCACAAATTTCATGCTCAGTCCTGAAGGGTATCTGAAGTAAAAGTGAGAGCACTGATCAGGAAGGGAACAAATTCCCATAAAATGGGATAGAAATATTTGGAAGGAACCTAGTGAGGCTGGGGACATTTAACTCTTGATTAGATTATTTTGGCAGAGGGAAATATTTTCCCACCAGTAGTGGCAGAGACACCTGTAACCCACCCCCTGGCGTGTTAGTGTCTTCTCCTGTATCTGAGGAAACCAATCCTGTGTTCCCTGTGGAAATGATAATGACCATCCCTGATGCACTTATCAAGCAAGATAATGTGATGCTCCTCACAACCTACCCTCACTTTTGCCTCTAGACGTATAACCAGACTCAAAGCTCAGATCGCTCCTAAAGGTGAGGGACACAGCATGCCCCCTGGGAGTGCCGCTGCACTGCCAAAGAACTTCTTGAGCATTCTAATTCTTACAAGTAGAGGTCTGAGAAGCAAGAAAGGGAATGGATTTTAAAGGTACGGGCTAGTAGTGGAGGGCATGCAAACCTAGATCAGGCTGTTTCTTGATATGAACTCATTAAGTAGAATTCTCAAATATAATGTTACAGCTTGTGTAGTTAACAGGTGCTAATAGTTTATTTGGCTTCTTGGCAAAATATGTATTAAGAGACGGCACCCTGGGAATGGGCTGGAGGTGCATATGTTCCTCAGTGTACAGCTGCTGCGGGTATTGAAATGAGGGCTCAGGGAGGTGGGAGCGCTGGAGTGCCTGTGCCAGGTAACACCTCGTCCTGCGCGCAGGAGGTCCAGAAAACGTACCCTTCACAAATACTTTCAGAAACAGCATGTGAGTGAAGAACCAGCGTCCTCAAAGAGGACTGCTTTCCTCTGTATCCCAGACCTTATATGGGGGCCACAGTCATTCATTTAGGAAATAAGCTGATGGGTTTAATGGGATTCCAGAGGAGCAGGGGCCAAGTAGCAGCACTCAACCACCAAAGGCAAGAATGGCATCCTTATATGGAGAGCAGAAGCAGAGTAATGATCGGAGTGGTCTGAAACACGTGGACCTATTACAGTGGCTGATTAGTTACGGTATTCCCCAAAGTGGACCACTTAGGAAGCCTACTAAATTTTTACTGGATTTTTTAAAGTAGAAAAAAATAAGGAAAATGAACAAAAATCTACCTCAAATTGCTTCAACAGAAAATCACATCTTCTCTACCAATTACTCAACTTGAACCAGTTCATAGACCCAGAACACCTTGAATGAAGGAGAGCCTTTCTTCTGTGAGGAAGAACCCTGGTACACTACCAAAAAGTCATGCTGTAAATCTTTCTCCCATCCTTTCCAAAGGGATCTAAGGCCTTTTATCAGTGTAACTGTACACTGGGGAAAAGGAAATGATCAGAAATTTCAGGGACTACTGGAGACTGGTTCTAAATTAATGCTGATTTCAGGAGATACAAAATATTACTGTGAGCCAGGCGTGGTGGTGTATGCCTATAATCCCAGCACTCGGGGGGCTGCGGCAGGAGGGTCATTACAAGTTCGAGGCCAACCTGGGCTACAAAGTGAACTCAAGACTAGCCTGAACTGCATAGTGAGACCCTGTCTCAAAAAGACTAGAAAAAAAAAATCACTGTGGCCCTGCAATAAGAGTGGGAACTTATGGAGGTCAGGTGGTCAGTGGGATTTTAGCTAAGGTCTGGTGCACAGTGGGTCCAGTAGGTCCCTGAATCCATTCTGCAGTCATTTCCCCAGTTCTAGAATACATAATTAGGTGGTGGCACATATCTCTAGTCCCAGCACTTGGGAAGTTGAGGCAGGAGGATCAATGCAAGTTCAAGGCCAGCTGGACCACATAGTGAGTTCAAGCTGAGCATGAACTACATAGCAAGACCCTGTCTCAAAAAAACCCAGAAAACCATATACCACAGTGATATATGTGTACCCATGTTTATAGCAGCACAATTTGTAATAGCTAAATCTTAGAAAAAATGTAAATGTTTTATACATTCCTCAGTTCCACCAACTGAGGAATGTATAAAAAAGATGTCTTTTTACACAATAGAATACTATTCAGCCATAAAGAAGGAAAAACTTGAGACTTTTATAGATAAATGGATGCAACTAGAGATCATACTCATAAGGGAAATAAATCAGATCCACGTGTGTAAGCATCATATTGCCTTCCTGGTGTGAGAAACTGAAAGAGTAAATGAGGTCCAAAATGCACAACAGATATTGTGAAATGGGAAAAAATTGTTCAAAAGGAACTAGGATGGGAAAAAGGGGAAAGAAAGGAAGGGAAAAGGAAAAAACCAAAACACAAGATAGTTATACTACTAGTTTCTCTTAGTTCATTGAAAAGAAAGGTTTGCGCTAATATCGATTAGAAAAAATTTCAAGCCCATATCTAGTACTCTGATTAACTACTTTAAAGATAACAATATTAAATGATTAACTATTGTTATTCTTTTATTTTTGTTATGAAATTTGTTTTACTTTTTTCCATAAAAACAAAACAAAGCAACAACAATAAGAAGGCATGTCTGGTGGGGTTGCAGAGATTGGCGCCACCGTCAAGAACTTGAAAGCTGCAGGGGTGGTGGTTCCCATCACTCTATTTGGCCTGCGCAGAAGATGGGTGGATCTTGGAGAATGTTGCTTAATCACCGTAAGCCTAATCAGCCTGGGGCTCTAATTGCAGCTGCTGTACCAGAGGTGGCTTCTTTGCTTGAGCAGATGAACATATCACCTGGTATTTGGAATGTAGCTATTGATTTGGCAAATTTTTTTTCTCCATACTCACCCATAAGGCCCCGCAGAAGAAATTTGCATTCAGTTGGTAAGGCCAGAGGTACACCTTTACTGTCCTACTTCACGAGTATGTGAATAGACCTGTGTCACAACATAGATTATTTTTCTCTTCCATAAGGTATCACACTGCTGCATTACATTGATGACATTATGCTGAGTAGACCCAATGAGCAAAAGGTAGTAACCACTCTGGAATTGTTGGTAAAGTATTTGGTGGCTTTACCTCAGTGACATTTCTAGGAGTCTGGTGGTATGGGGGCATGCAGAGATATGCCTCATAAGGTGAAGGGTAAGTTATTACATCTGGCATCACCTACAACCAAGAAAGAGGCACAATGCCTCATGGATCTATTTGGGTTTTGGAGGAAGCACATTCCTCACTTGGGTGTGTGGCTCTAGCCCATTTACCGAGTCACTTGAAAGCTGCTAGTTTCGAGTGGGACCCAGAACAAAAGAAGGCTCTGCAACAGGCCTAGGCTTCTGTGCAGGCAGCTTTTCCATTTGGGCCATATGATCTGGCAGATCCAATGGTACTTGAGGTGTCAGGGGCAGATAGAATGTTCTTTGGAGCCTCTACCAGGCTCTGATAGATGAATCACAGCAGAGGCCCTTAGGATTTTGGAGCAAGGCTGTACCATCATCTGCAGACAACTTTCTCCCTTTAAGAAACAGGTCCTGGCCTGCTTCTGAGCCGTAGTGGAAATGAACTACTTGACCATGGGTTACCAGGTTATCATGGGACCTGAACTGCCCATCATGAACGAGGTGCCATGTGGCCCACCAAGTTGTTAAATTGGATGTACACAGCAATAGTCCATCATTAAGTGGCAGTGGTACATACATGCCTGAGCCTGAGCAGGTTCAGAAGGTGTAAGGTACAAGAAGAAGAGGCCCCAATGTCCATGGTTCTTACTTGTGCTGCATTGCCTTTTGTCCTCCAGCATGCATCTGTGGCCTCATGGGGTTTACTCTATGATACATTAACAGAGGAAGAGAAGACTAGGCCCTGGTTTACAGTAGCTCTGCACATTATACAGTCACCGCCCAAAGGTAGACTGTTGTAGCACTATAGCACCTTTCTGGGACATCCCTGAAGGACAGTGGTGAAGAAGACTCTTCACAGTGGGCAGAAGTTCAGGCAGTGCACCTGATCATATATTTTGTTGCCTATATACTGACTCAGGGGCAGTAGCAAGTGGTTTGGGTGGATGGTTAGAGACTGGAGGGGAATGTGACTGGAACATTTATGACAAAGACAATGGGGGAAGAGGTAAGTTGACAGACTACATGGGTGAAGGATGTGAAGATAGGTATGTCCCACGTAAATGCTTAGCAAAAGGAGACCTTAGAAGAAGAGACTAATCATCAAGCGAGCAGAATGATCCATTCTGTGAATAGCAATAACTCTTGTTTCCTCACCTACCCTGTAATTGCCCAATGAGCTCATGAATAAAGTAGCCATCATTGCAGGGATAGAGGTTATACACGGGCTCAGCAGTATGGACTTCAGTTCACCAAAGCTGACCTGGCTACAGCCACTGCTGAATGGCAGATCTGCAACAGCAGAGACCAACTCCAAGTACTCAATATGGTGTGAGGGCTCAAGATGATCAGGCTGTGATCTGGTGGCCAGTTGACTACCTTGGCCTGCTCAGAAAGGGCAGCTTTTTGTCCTTACTGATACAGACACTTATTCTAGGTGTGGATTTGCCCTTTTGTACATGTTTCTGTCAAAAGTACCATCTGTAGCCTTACAGAATGTTTCACCTGCCATCGTGGTCTTCCACACATCATTGCTTCTGACCAAGGAACACACCTCCCAGTCAAAGAAGTGTGGCAGTGGACTCGCGCTCACAGAATTCACTGGTCTTGTCACGTTTCCCACCATCCCGAAACAGTAGGATGGACAGAACTGTGGAAAAGCCTTTTGAAGATGCAATTACAGTACCACCTAGGTGGCCATACCTTGTAGGGCTGGAGGAAAGTTCTTCAGAAGGCTGTATATGCTTTGAATTAGCATCAACTATATGGTACTGTTTCCTCTCATAGCTAGACTTTATGGGCCCAGGAATCAAGGGGTAGAAGTGGGAAGGGTACCACTTACCATTATGCATAGTGATCAACCAGCAATATTTTGGCTTCCTGTTCCTGTGACCTTATGTTCTGCTGACCTAGAAGTCCTAGTTCCAGATAGGTGAAGGCTTATTTCAGGAAACACAGCAATGATTCCATTGAACTGGAAGCTTATACTTGCCCCTGGTCATTTTGGGTTCCTCATGCCTCTGAGTAAACAAGCTAAACAGAGAGTTACAGTGTCGGCATGATGTTTGAGCCAGACTTCCTGGCAGAGAGAAATTGGATTACTCCCCAGTGGAGGTAAGGAAAAATATATTTGGAGTGAAGGAGACGCCTTAGGTGATCTCTTAGTATTAACACGCCCTGTTAAGGTTAATGGGAAACTGCAATAACCCAATCCAAACCGGATGATAAATGGCCCCAAACCATTGGGAATGAAGGTATGGGTCAATCCACCCGGTAAAGAACCAGTATCAAGACATTACAAGAAAAGAAATAGACACAAAAGTCCTCAACAAAATAATAGCAAATCAAACCTAGTTATGTACAAAAAGAATTACATACCATCAATAAGTGGGATTTATCCCAGGTATGTGAGGCTAGTTCAACATTTATATTTTAAATTTTTTTTATTAGTACATGTTTGCAGTACATAATGATTACATTCATCATGGTAAGTGGGTACATGTACATAACATATTCTTTTTTCATCCCCTTCCCTTCTCCTCCCTATTCCTAGTTCAACGCTTAGAAATCAATTAATTCAATCTGTCATCTTAGCAGGCTAAAGAAGAGTAGTCATACCCCCATAGCAATGGACCCAGAAAGTATTTCACAAAACCCAACATCTGTGCATGACAAAAACTCTCAGCAAACTTAGAATAGGGGCACATTTCCTCAACTTCATAAAGAACATATATGAAAGCCTTATAGCTATTATACTTTAGGCAAGAAGTTTGAAGCCTTATGGCTAAAATCAGGAATAAGGCCATGCTGTCTCCTCTCACAACTCCTTTTCAACGTTGTACTAAATGTCCTAGCATATGCAATAAGAAAAGGTAACTACATATGGGTTAAGAGGAAAGAAATAAATGTATCTTTGTTTGCAGAAGATAAGTTTGGCTCTGTAGAAAATCCCAAAGAATCAATACCACTACCACCAAAAACTTCTGCAACTAGTCAATGCATAAGGCTGGAAGTATTAGATTACTATACAAAAGGCAAGCTCTTTCCTGTGTACTAGCTGTGTTAGTAAGCGTTCTGTTCTCATAATAAAATACTTATGATACTTATAAAAGATTTATTTGGCTCACAGTTTTAGAAGTTCCAGTTCAAGACCGGGAGGCCCATTGCTCTGGGCCTCTGATAGGGGCACTGCCAGACTGCAATGGCAGGAGTGCATTTTGGAGCAAACCCACTTAAACATGAACCAGGGAGCAAAAGAGAAAGAGAAAGGCCTGGGTCCCACAGTCGCCTTTCGGGGTACACCTCCAACAAGAGAAGGACCTCCCACAAAGCCCCACCTCGCAAAGGTTCTACTGCCTTCCAATAGTAACCCCTCTTTGGAGGCCAAGCCTCTAACACACAAGCCTTTAGGGGTCATTCAACATCCAAACTATGTCCCCAACCATGAACAAACTGAATCTGACGTTGAAACACGTTATCATTTACATCAGTACCCTGAGAACTGAAACACTTAGGTGTAAATCTAACAAACAGTTCCTGTCTTTTCATCTTGTACCCTCGGGATGTGGATATCATATCGCTATGGTGTATCGCTGCATATATTTTGAAGAAGAGTTATTTTTAAATGACAATTCATATATAAAAAATCAAATCTCTTGCAATATTTTAATTTAAGAAGAAAAATTTTGATGTCAATGGCTAAGCAGTACAGGTCCCCAAAATTCCTTCAGGGAGTCCATGAGCAAGAGAGTTTGGAGATAACTACTCTAGGAGAAAGATATGAGGGATGTGTTTTGAGAAGTAAAGAAAGATGGAACAGCTGATATCGTATGTTGGAGTCAACATCATTTTTCTCTTGAACATTAAAATCAAGTCCTTTGTTTATGAGGTCAGTCCATTAGGAGAAGAATGGAACAAACAGTGACTTTAAGAAGGAAATAAAGCCACTATTACATAATAAAAAACCTTACCTTTCCTCCTTACCAACTGTTTAATGAAATGTGTAGGATAACTTTTGTAAGAAACTGCAGATGTTAAGGAGATAATTGTGATTTCTTGATGAACACGGGTGAAGGACAGCCCAGTAATCTAAACAGACATACTCTTCTCTGACCAGGTGTCACTGCAGAGCATCAGCCCAGGCCTTTACTAACTCAGTGGGAGTAGGGCCAACTGGCTGGCATTCAGGCCTAGAGTTTGAGCCTGGAAGAGGCCAAGGGACTTAGATGTCTAAAATTCAATTTCAGGTTATATTGCTGTGGTTTAAATCCCTTCTTCCCCAAATCTCCCATACGGATTTACATAAACCTCAGATTAGCACATCCACCCGCCTGCTCCGTATCTTCACTGGACTCAGTACATCCAAACCCGAGTGACTGCAACCTCATTGGTGTTCCACTCTCAGTCACCAGCAAACCCAACTATCTCTTATTTCTCTTTTTTTCAAACCTTGCCTCAATTTCATCAGCAAATCGTGTTGGCTGAAACTTTAAGATGCGTCTCCATCTTGACCACATCTACTTGCTGCTTCCACACGGAGCCAGGCATCATTACCTGTCCCCTGACTTCAGCAACTACCTCATGACTGCTGTTCCCATTTCTGCTTTTGCTCCTGCCTTACTTTCTCCATCCCTGAGACACAATACCTGACACCCGCAACTTAAAAAGAGAGAGGTTTATTTTGGCTCACATCTTAGAAGTTTCAGTCCATGCTCAGCAGGCTCAAACACACAAAAAAGTATGGTGGAAGTGGTGCCATGGAGGAAAGCTGCTTACATCATGGTGGCCAGGAAGCAGAGTTCACGGGGAGGAGACAGGGAGGGAGATGATATACCCTTCTGAGCCACACCCCCAGCAACCCGCTTCTTGTGACTGGACCCTACCTGCTAATAGCACATTTAGCAAAAAACTCATCAGTGGACTATTCCACCAAAGGGCATGGTGGCTCCATGGTCTCACCATCTCCCAGCAGCCGCACCTATGAGCACGTGGGGCTTTGAGGGGACATCTAGACATAAACTGTAACACTGCCCTATAGCTTACAGAGGACAGAAGATCCTTTAAAGATGTAATTCAGATCGTCGTTTCTCTGACCAATACTCTCCAGTGGCTTCTCAGCACTGAAAACCCTTAGTTCCACGTGACCACGAGGGCCCGTGTACTGGCATCCCACCACCTCTCCAGTTTCGTGTATATTGATTGGTCCAGCTATGGGCCTCCTTGCTAATCCTTCCAATGCACCATACATGGCTCTGCCTCAGCACCTTTGAAATTGCTTAGAAGGTTTTCCTCCTAGATAGCGTATGATTTGTTCTTTTACTTCCTCCAGATCTTTGTTCAGATATAACTTCCTCAAGAAAGCCCTCAAATCTGAAACTGACCCCACCCCCACTGTGGCCTTCACAATTCATCATCCTCTTTGCCCTTGGTTTGGCTTCTTTTTTTCCATAACACAAATTGCTACCTGACACTTCGTTATACATTTGTTGTTCACTTACTGCAATCGATAGAATGTAAGCTCCACGAATGTAAGTCTTTTTTCCCCGTTATTGCTATATCCTTAGTACCTGGGAGGCACTCAGTACATGAATAAGTGAAACTAAAGAAAAGATCTGAATTTCATGACAGGAAATAGCTTGCATTGAGAACCTTGCACAAGGTGGTATAGAATGCCAACCCTCAGAGCCAGAGATCACCAGCGTGGCAATGCACGCCTATACTTCCAGTAGTTTGGGACACTGAGGCAAGAGGATCACAATTTAGGGATCAGCCTGGGCAACTTAACAAGACTGTGTCTTAAAACAAGAAATATTCTGGGGATGAAGCTTGGAGGAAAGGCTCTGGGCTCAATCAAGGAGGGTGATACGAGAATGGAAGCCTCCGTCTAGGAATCTCAGACTTTCTGAACCATGTGGAAGGAGGAAGATGTGTAACTCCCACTGACACCCATATTACACATATCTTATTTTACTTTAATATCACAAAAGATGAAACTGAAGATCAGAACAGTAAAATGACTTGCCCAAAGTTTTTGAGCTAAGTAGCAGATCAGGAATCTGAAGTCAGCTGTTTTTAAAATGATGAAATCAGCTTTTTTTCTGACTCTAGTAAACACATTGCTTCCAAGACACTATATAACACAGAAGAATGCCTGGAAAGGTTAATAATGGTTCAAGGAACGAGAACATGGTGCACGGAGAAAGTGGCAGTTAATTTGGTATCTTAAGACCAGACAACCTTCCAGATAGAACAAAGGCAGACCAGGAGAAAGGACAAAAAACGTTTTAGGGTAAGATAGTTAGATGGAGGAGCTGTTTAAGAACACTGAATAGTCATCTCGGCTGAAGCTTAGGATGTTGAAGGAGCACATTGGGAGATATGGTCTATAAAGGCCAGAATATGATTGAAGAATTTGGAGTTTATCACAGAGCATTAAGCCATAGAGCAGTGGGATCAGAACACTGCGTTACTAAGGTCACTTTGGGTGCCATGGACAGAGTGACCAAATGAATATTGTAACCCCAGTCAAGGACCCCTTCCTCAGTAATCTAGTCTCTCAATCTGGGAGGATGAGGTTAAAACCATCCCTGACAGTCACCCAACAACCACTAGTTGGCAGTGTGCCAAGGGACAAATCAAGCAAATGGCTTTGACCTGGGAAAATGGATCACCTGTGGAAAACAGAAATGCAAGAGGTGAAGAGAGCACCCCAGAACCAGAGGAAGAGAATGTGGATGTCAAAAAACAGATGGCTTGGGCTAGGGACATAGCTCAGTGTCACAGCACCCGCCTGGCAAGCGGGAGGTCATAAACTCAATTCCCAATACCAAAAGTAAACCAAACCAAACCAGATGGCTCCATGGCCACAGGATGTGGGAAAGGTGGGATGCGGACAGTAGTGAGCAATAGAGGTAGATTGTGGAAGGGTCTGAATTTTCAGGCATAAAAAGATGAATAGTATCTGGGAACCCAGGGAGGCTTTAGAAGCGGGAGAGAAACATGATCAAATTTGTCTTGTGGGCAAAGGGGAAGGAAAGAGGAGTGAGGAGACTGTTGCAGTGATCCTGGGAAGAGATGGCGGCGGGTGAGTCATACTATGGTAATTGCAACAAGGGACAGAGTCATATTTGCAGTGGATTTAAGAAATAGAAAACATTTACTAAAAAAAGGAGTCATTAAAAATGCAGTTTTGACAAGAGAGAATGAATATCTCTTCCCTATTAGTAAATATACTTTCTGAATTGGGTTTCTGACTAAAATCGTACTGGAAGAACTCAGATTTCATAAATTCTTTGGTTCTAAATTCTAGCCCAATCATTCAATAGTGCTGACCACATTCCGTGGTGGAAGCTGGGGATGAAGGACTGATGTAGTCCTTGCTCTTTCCTACTGTGGTGGAAGGACCGCCAAATCTACTCTGTGGAACACGTTTTGGGGGAGGAAATACAGGACGCAGTGGAGTCCAGAAGGCCTTCTGGCATCCCGAGCCTAGGATTTCAAATGCAGGATTAAACAGAACTGGACGATGGAGACCTAGGCAAAGAGGCCAGGGGAAGCAGTCTCGTTACCTATTTCTCAGACACTGTAGACTTCTCCTGATGCGTAACAGGTACCCAAGTGAGCTACAAGCCTCAGCATATTCGCTGCTTGGCTGGTTCCCCCTCCCCAGCCCCTCAAAAAGGAAGACAAGGGCTCTGGTGGTCGCTAGGGGGGGGCCGATGTCATAGCGCCCCGCTGCGGCTGATTGGTGGAGACGCCGCCTAGCCCCGCCTCCTCTGAGTTGTACGTGTGTCCCAGCCCGCCGGGCGCGAGCCCGCCAGTGGGCGGGGGATGGGCGTTCGCCCTGGCAATGGGAGGCCGCACCTTGTACTCAAATCGTCTACACCTGGGCGGGCTGCATCCCTTACAGAAAAGGGGTCCGTGACCAGAAGCGCGGCAGCAACTGAAGACTGAAGGAGCTCCGCGCACCTCCGGGTCCCTTTGCTTTTGTGCAATGGCCGCGGTCTGGGGCATGGGTACCGACCTAGGGCGGGAGCGAACTGGGAAGTGGCTCTCGGGTGTTTGCAGACGCAGATCTGAACCCCTGGGCTGGAGCGGGGGATGCCTGGTTCTGCCGGCCCCTGGGGACCAGGGAAATGGGGCAGGCCGCTCCCGGCCTCTGGTGCACTCCGCTTGCACTCCGCTTGCCGGACCCACACCCTCACCCCAGGTCTCTTCACTTCAGGGTCCACTGGGTGCCAAAGGATTGACCTGTGAGCACACCGCTAGCAGCCTGGGCCCCTGGCTTTCCTCCTGTCTTCCACTTGGGGGTTTTGGAAACACACGAGGCTTCCCTCACCTGGCTCTGCCCGACATCCGCTGGTTAACCGCCTTGCCCCACGGTAAGGCAGATCGGTCCTCATTTGAGGCGGGGGATACCTCACACATTTTCCGTATAGTACCAGGGATGACACAGGCACTTTCATTTGCTAAGTACCTGTTTTCCCTTATTACCCACCCCTTACAACCCCCTCCAGCCAAGGAAATTTTAGTTTTGCCTATGTGTGGTTTTGAAGGCAAATATGATTCTGCAAGCTGAGCCTCTAGCTATAAACATTCTTGGGTTTTCCTTTAAACTACTACTCAGTGCCATAAGCTAAGCACTGAATTGAGTAATTCTGAGAACCCAGACAAACCAAATTGGCTCCTTCCCATAAAATTCAGACAGGAGAAATTTGGACTTGTAATAAAGGTGGAAGGGTACAAGCACCACGGGAAGGAAGAGATGAATGGGTCTTCAAATCTATTGATGCAAGGGGCAGAAACAGATTAAGGCAGCTTGATAGTTCCCAGTTCCCTCCCACCCTGGGTCAGTACCGGCAGGAGCAGGGAGCCTGCTCAACTCCACCGCCCCAGCTGCTGCCCAGAAGGCTCCCCCCACTTCCAGCCTCCGACCCCTTTTGTATAGGGATGCATACTGCCCGGGTGGAGATTTGAGGACAAGGTGCAGGCACCCACTGCCAGGCTCATAAAAGAACATGGTTAATTTTGTTAGAGGGGTGGGGTGTAGAAAAGGCTTGTGAAAGAGCCGAAGGAAGATACAGTACTTCACATTTGAGATAATACCTATTAAACCCAAACATCACAGTCAGCAAATGGCTATCAGTTTTGAACACTATCAAATATATGATGGAAATAACTTGAATGTCAAGATAAAGAATTTGGATTTTCTCTCAGTAACAGACACAAGAGTTTTAAACAACAAAGGGCACTGATCATGGGTGTTTGGAAGGGATGGGATCCTGAGCCAGAAAGTCAACCTCCACTGCAGCAGTCACAATTCTGCGTCTTTCCCTCGCCCACCCACACCTCCCTACCTTCCATCCACAAGCATTTCAAAGCCGTGTTTCTAAAAACCAGCCATTTATATCTCTTTAGGTAAGTTACAGGAAGAGTGTGGTGGTGTATTTACAAGTTGGTCTGTCCAGATATACTATAACTTAGTGCCTGTATTTAATATTGACAACCAAAAAATATATATAAATATCTTCCATCTATACACAGCAGGGCAGAAGTGTCCATGTCTTCTTCAGCAGTAAGTTAGCCTCCCAAAGCCTTCTCCCATGGTGACCGTCTGGCCCTCAGTGCACAGGAGACTAGAACCTGGCAGCCCTTCCCTCTCCTCCCTGCGCTTCTGTGCTCCCAGCTGGTCTTAGGCAAGGAAAGATTAATTTGAGTGGTTGGGCAGGAAGAGATGGGAATGGGCAAATCCTAAAATGAAGCCCAACCCCTAGGGCAGAGAGATCCAGGCCTGCAAGGGGGTGGCCACAGCCACTTCCTAGGGTGAAGCCTTGTAGTTCATAGTTCGATTAGTGTGTCCTTGGTCATAGGTCCAGCTCTAAGATTAGCTTGGTGAAGAAGGCGAGTGTCTGCACAGGGCCTGGTGCCACCCTCAGGCCCTGAGCCACTCAGGTGAAGCCTGGGGTGTGGGGACAGGAGAGTCTGGCTGATAAAAAAATAATAACAAAATCAGTAATAAAAAAATTATAAAACCTGTTGCTTGTCCGAATAGATTTGAGCAACAGTCTTGCTTTTGTTAAAATTCTGGAGCCATTGCAGTCCTGAATGCATCTTCTGGACATCATCATTGCTGGCTGAAGAGGAGACCCAGGCCTGGCTCAGCTGAGATCCATCAGTTTAGAAGTCTCATCCAGCTGCCTGTGCTCCAGAAATATCCTTGGGGCTGCTGGGAGCTGGCCAGGCTGGTGGTGTGGGGCACCTCACACTTGGGAATCAGCTCCCAAAGGGCGGAACAACTCTTCAGGTGTCTTGTCACTTTGGTCGGCTCCCCCCTGCCGGAAGCCAGATGCAATCTCATCGAAGGTCCGGCCTTTCGTCTCAGGAACTTTGAAGTAGGTGAAGACGAAGAACAGAAGCAGGAGCACGGTGAAGATGATGAAGACATAGGGGCCACACAGTTGCTGGGAAACACAGACACAGTTAAGTTACGGCCCCAATACCAGCTGCAAGACTGTGAATAAACTGACTTTACTTCTGGGCCTTTGATCTGAAAACTGGAATTACTACTACCCAGGGATGCTACAATGATTAAATGAGCCTGTGCCAACAACTGGCATTGAACAGGCTCCAGGAACATCATTCCAAGCTACAAACCCCTGAAGTGGAGGTCAGTGTTCTCAGCCAGGTAACTGGAGCTTCTGAGCCTCAGTTTCCTTCTCAGCATGATTCCGAACAAGAATGCTGGGAGAGCACTCTGCACAGTACACTACATTTGGGGGTCACTCCATGAAGGCAAGCAAGAAATGGCGAGGACAAAGACAGTGAGGGTTCTCACCTCCACATACTGGAAGCACATGCCCACAATAAAATTTGAAGTCCAGTTGGAGAAACCAGAGACGGCAAAAGCAGCTGGGCGGGGGCCCTGGCTGAAAAGTTCAGCCACAATAAACCATGGGATGGGGCCAGGGCCCACTTCAAAGAAGGCCACAAAGCCAAAAATGGCCACAATGCTCAGATAGGACATCCAGGGCAGCTGCTCCTGTTGAGAAAGAGGGGGGAGGGAGTTAGACTGAGTTGTGATGGGTCTTCAGAGGAAACAACCTGCAGAGGCCCCAGCTTGCGGGTGGAGGGCAGGAGGCCTAAAACTGATCCTGGATTTGCCATCTGACCTAGGTACCCTTTGTGTGGTTCTCAATTAACAAAAAATGACATGTCCTATAGGATGGTTCCAAGTCTGAGCCCACCCCTGGGAGTGGCAATGTGATATCCAGGTGGGAGGTGCTGAGAAGGCCCATGGGCTGCCCAGGCTCGGCTGCAAGTTGTCTGTGGCGAAAGAACATTCCAGGGGCTGGGGTACCTTTATGTTGTAAGGCGCCCAGCTCAGGCTGGCATGGAGTAGGTGCTACGATTCTATATATAATCATTCTGACTTCTTGAAGAGGCCATCACAGAAAAGGACTCTGGTTTAGAGCTCAGAGGTCTGCTGCTCATCACTTGCTGTGTGCTCACTCTCCCAGCAGGCAAACTTTCCAAGCTGAGAGCAGTTTAGTATGTGCAATGCTGCTTTCCTTGCCCAGCGGCTGTACAAGCAAGTGTCTGTGGGATGAGGCCCTCATACAAGTTATTGCAGTCATAGGCTCAGGGCCAGCAATCCTAGGCTCATTATGGACTTCATCTTTTATCTGAAATGGGGCTGTGGTTTTCTCACCCATGAAATGGGAATATAGTCTGCACATCCTTAATCTGAAAATCTGGAATCCAAAATGCTCCAGAATTTACAACTTTTGGAGTGCTTCAGACATGACACCATGAGCAGAAAATTCTGTATCTACCCTTACGTGATGGGTCATAGGCAAAATGCAGGCACATTAATTAAGAATATTATAGGGGGACTGGGGATCTAGCTCAGTGGTATAAGTGCATACCTGGCAAGTGCAAGGTCCTGAATTCAATTCCCAGTACCACATACACACACAAAAGAGTATTATAAAACTGCCTTCAGCCTATGTGTATACGGTGTACAAGAAACAAATGAACTTTGGGTCCCATTTCTAAGTCTATTCAAACATTTAAAAATCCCCAAACCCCTGAAATCTAAAACACTCCTAGTCCTAGCACTTCTAATAAAGGTAACTCAGCCTGCAATAGCCGAACTGCACCTCTGAGCTGTGAGAATGTAGCGAGACAGGTGTGTTTCCGCACCTCCACGGTGACACTTCTGAGGGTTGGTGTGAAGGTGAATGGAAGCTTCAGTTAAAGGCTTTAAAAAGTCTGATACTGACTAAAGCAGTATCAGGGGAGGTACTGGGTAAAGCATCTGGGGAGATGACAGCTTGGGGTCTGAGGGCAGGGATGCCGTGTTGAGAAATGACATATTCCTGACAGGAAGGAACAGACTCAAGACAGGATTGAGTGGGATGGAAGGAGATAACCCCAGAGCCAGAAGGTCAGGCCCCAGGCTGGGGTGGGCAGAGGCAGGGAGAGCTCAGCCCTAACTAGCCCGCTAGGCACTTTGGGGTCTAAGCCCACGTCGACCCCCACCCGACCCCCTTGGCCCTCTAGAGTGCGGCCACTCACCAGCAGTGCCAGCGCGATGGTCATGAGCACAGCACAGCCTGCCATGCCAGCCAGGCCTATGAGGTGTAGAGTCCGCCGGCCGGCTCGCTCCACCACGAACAGCTGTGGGCAGGGACAGTGTCAGGCCACCCTCTCGAATCCCAACTACCCACACACTAGCCTCAGTAGCCGAGAAAGCTGGCACGCACAGGCCAGTATGGAAGTCAGGACTCCCTCTCCCTTGGGCTCAGTTTAGGGGCCACATGGGATGAGGGACAGTGAGCTGGCTCCAAAACCTGACAGCAGCACAGGAATGAGAGGTCACCGAAAGAGCTGAGCAACCCGCTGTGACCCTGGGAGAGCATTTGCCCCTTCACCTCCCTTCATATCCACGTCAGCTCTCTGCTAAGTAATGACTCTCGCAGGTTGCCGAGGACGAAGCGAGAGCACGCTCATGTGCCCGGCTCCTCGAAACGCTGCCACTCCCTCGGTCAAGGCCCCGAGCTGGGCCCCAGCTGCTCACCCACAGCGAGCAAATACTCACCGATACGACAGTAAAGGCTGTGTTGACGATGCCCGAGCCAATGGTGGCATACACAGGCTGCTGCACTCCCGCCTTCTCAAAGATGCTTGTGGAATAATAGAACACCTGCCACACAGAGATTACTGGAGTCAGCTGGGCTTTCTGGCCCTCCCCTGCCTCTGTAGTACGGATGGGTGTGGGATACAGTGGCGAAGACAGAAGGGACAACTACTTCTCAGGCAGATGGACACTCTACAGTGACCTGAAGGGCTCTGACTCTGAAGGGAAGCTTCTGGCAGAGGCTTGTTTGGCTTGGGACTTGTTCACAGCACATACTTGTGCTGGGGCTTGGCCGGGCCCACAGGAAGGGTGGGTGGGGCACTCACAGCATTGATGCCTGACAGCTGCTGGGACAGCTGCAGAACCACAGCAATGAGGATGGGCTGGCGGTAGGCAGGGGAGCGGAACAGCTCCAGGATGGTGACCTTCTTCTCCCGCATCATCTGCCGACTCTCCTCCTTCATCTCCTGCAGGTCTTGGCTCACATCAGCTGTCCCGCGCAGCTTCTTCAACACTGGTGGGACCAGAGGGAAGGTGGAGTGGCTCAGAGTGGGAAGAAGGCCAGGGCTGAGGGGGTGGGGAGGACGGCAGGGCCCAGCCCGTACCACTCTTGGCCCGGTTCTCCTCATTGCGGTTGATGAGCAGGAAGCGGGGGCTCTCAGGGCAGAAGGGCAGCAGCACGCACTGCAGCAAGGCTGGGGCGAAGATGACACTGAGCAGCAGGGGCCACAGCTCCTCATTGCCCATGATGGAGTCCAGGCCGAACACCTGGGGGGAAGCGGGGCCATGAGTGCCCTGCATCACTCCACCCCCACTTCCCCGCTCAGGGAGGAGCTCCAGTTGTGGCGGTCCTGCCACTAACACGACGCTTCACCTCTCTCAACCTCAGTTTCCTCACCCGGGACAGGGGAAAGTAGGACCTAAGTCATGGACCACTGGGAGGACACGACAAGGCTACCACTGTGTCTGGCACAGAGTATGGGGTGGCTACTCTGCCGCAGGAGGGTTGGAGGGATGGGGACAGAGGAGCCCTCTGGAGAAAGGGTACGTGAAGGCCTGCAGGCCTGGGGTGTAGCATGTTGTGGGAACTGTGGGGTCCCTTGTGGTTGGCGGCCCAGCATGAAAAGGAGATGAAAGGGGATGAGAAGGATCAAACAATGGTTCTGTCTGGCTGGCTGGGGAGGCCAGAGGGAGATCTGCAAGTGGCTGTGCATGTCCTGGGGCCAGGACACCCAAGGCTGTCCTCTGCAGGGCTACAGGAGGCCGACGGAAGTCTCGTTAGAGAAGCTCCACCCTACTGGGCAAGCACTCCCATCCCTGGCTTACCTGGGCAATGAGGATGCCAACAACGATGCCCAGCTGGTGCAGGGTGCCAAGAGCTCCACGTAGAGCTGTGGGTGACACCTCCCCAACATACATGGGCACGAAGCCTGTGGTCAGGCCGCAGTATACGCCGATGATGAAGCGGCCCAAGATCAGCATCTCAAAAGACTTGCCCAGTTTTGAGAAGCCCATGAGCACAGCGGACAGGAAGGCCAGCAGGTTCATCATCAGCATAGAGTTCCGCCTGGGGGTGGGGTCAGAGGTCAGGAGGGTCCTGATTCCAACTCTCCAGGGGCTGGGCTACAGGTGAGACTCTAGGACAGGCAGGGTAATCTCCCCTCCCCCACCTGATTCCCACTTAGGACACCCCCATGGGTTGGCTCAGGGCCCCCTCCTGCTCACCGGCCAAAGCGGTTAACAAAGAGGCCCACAGAGAAAGACCCAATCATTCCTCCAACAGAGAAGATGGCCACTGAGAGGGACCAGAGGGTGGTGAGCGTGGTGGGTAAGATAGGCTCCCCATAGCGGTGGATCCATGTCTGGTTGTAGAACTCCTCGATTACCTGCAGGGGAGAAGCAGCTTGTGTGGGTGGTAAGACCAGGACCCATGACCGCCTGCCTGGGTCATTTACCCTCCCCTGGGAAGGTCATTTACCACCAAATGCTGGAGGGCCCAGGGCCCGTCTCTGTGATAAACTTGAGGCAAATCCCTCCCTTTTTGCAGGCCTCAGTTTCCTCAGGTGAGAAGTGGGGGCTAGGCTCCATCTCTGAGAGCCAGCCCTCACCCTGCCCCCAGGTATGGTTTCCAATGCCCTGGGCTTCGTGTCCGACATACTTGCTGGGGATGATGGCAACTGACCTATGGGGCAAGTACAGACACAGCAGAGGAACAGGGAGAAAATGCTCCCGGCCACTTGTGTCTCCCCTCTGCTACTGAGGTGTTCCAAAACCCCAGCTCTAGATCAACCCTTTTGTCAAGCCCTGCTGAGGAGGAAACAGCTGGATAGACAGGTTTTGCCGTTCTGGTGGCTCTGTGGGGGTGCACTGACCCACTCTGCACTGGGCCTGGCCTGGTGTGACCAACTCACGCACATCACCCTTCAGACATGCTCACAAGGGTCGCACTGTTAGGTTCTGTTCCTCAGGCCCTCTGGCTGGCCTGGGAGTGCCACCCTGAGGCCTGGTCTCCTCCCATTTCCGTCCAGTGCCCAGCTTGTAGGTCTAGGAAAAGGTAACAGACAAGGAAGTTCCAGACAAAGCAGTTCCAGGAACTGGAGACACCTGTCCTGGACAGGCCTGTCCATAGCCCTTCCCCCACACTGGGGAGGGCCTGGTCTACGGCCAAGGATGTGGCCAGCACAGGCAGGCCTAGCTCTGAGCACTCACCGCACTGAGGCAACGCTGACACATGCCCAGTGCCACAGGACGGGCCAGACCCATCCAGTCCTCATGGAGCCAAGCACAGGCTCCACTGCCTAAGAGCTCCCATTCGCACATCCCTTCATATATACACATGGTTATATTCACAGCATCTGAAGTCTCCCGGCCCGGCCGGTCACAAACCGCGTGCCCCCCCTCCCTTGCTACTTGCAATTCCCACTCAATTCCATGTGCCAGCCATGCCCGCACCCCTCCCACGGAGAGTGTGCATGCAGCAGGACGCAGCCTCTTCATCCTCCATCACCCCTGCTCTTTGCTCTCCCTACCCCTCCCAAGCCACAGGGATCTAGCAGAATAGGAAGCAGTAGGTAGCCACACTTCCCAAAGGGGAAATCAAGGCAGTCTCTGGAATGTCCACTGGATATGCTGAGCCTGGGTCCTTGACCCCTAGCTGCTGACCATCTTTATCCCCACCAGTTGTCATGACTTGTCCTAGTATAGAGAAACCTGACTCGAGTCAGTGCACCTCTGCCTGGCTACTCGAGGCCTAGCTCTAGGCAGTTGGGATAGGTTCTGGGGAGTGAGGAGCCTTGAAGATTATACAGCGATTCCAGGGAAGCCAGAGGGCACAATGATTAGGAACCTGGACTCTGAATTAGAACCCAAACAAATTCAGATTCCAGCTCTATTCCTTCCTTCTTTCCAGTGTGACCATGGTCTAGTTATTTCACCTTTAATTAATTTCAATTAATTCACCTTTAAAATGGAGATGTTAACAAAACAGTCATGCATCGCTTAACAATGGGGATCCGTTCTGAGAAATGTGTTATTAGGTAATTTCATCATTGTGCAAACAGCAGGACAGCGCACTTCGCACCAGCCTAGATGAGTAACGCATGGCCTCTTGATGCAATCAGGAAATGTGGTAAATATGGGATCTATAAGGCTGCTGCTGAGGCAACACAGCACACTGTTCTATAGAACCTTTTTTCTTTTTTAAATAGAAGGAACATACTCTAAAATAACAAAAATATAGTAAAGACATAAGGCAGTAACAGTCATTAATTATCTTTATCACTATCATATTATGTACAGTATTGGGCACTGTAAGCAATTTTATGCAGCAGGCAGCACAGTAGGTCTGTCTACAATGGCGTCACCACAGGCACAGACACGTAAGTAGTGCGCCATGATGACATGTTACAATGGCTATGATGTTGCTAGGCTACAGGAATTCTTCTTCTCCATTATAACCTTAGGGGACCACCAGTGGATATATCGTCTGTCACTGATCTAATTCCATATGGTGACAACTGTAATTCACAGTGCTGTGGGCAGTCTGTGAAACCTATTCATGGTGCTTCTACGGTGCCTTGCAGTACCATCCCTAAAGTCATCCTACACTCACTGGTACTGGCCCCAAGGCAGTGTGGACCACTGACAAAGTCTAACCAAGCCTTTATGGCACAATTCAAAATCAAGATTCCTACCAGGGGTCAATCCAACCGCTACCTACCATTATTGGCTTCTACTGCTACCCTCAAAGCAGTGACTACCCCTCTGCTCTCCGTAACATTTCCCCACCTCTTCCTGTCTCTGGATGATGTTACTTTTGCCTTTGAGACCCAAGGTTTCCTCCAATGCCTAAGATTTAGTTTCCCTGAGCACAGGGACCAGAGCCTGTGCCAGGGATACCTGTGAGTGGAAGGAAGAGTCAATGGATAAGGGTCTCAGGCTTCCTCCTAGAAGCCCTTCATTCTGATAGGGACAGAGACAAGGCAGATTCTAACAAAACAAAACACACAGTGCTTGTGTTGAAGGAACAAAACCAACTTCAGAGGACTGGTTGGGAACAGCAATGCTTCATTTATCAGGCTGTGCAGTGAACAAGCTGTTCTGGATAAGAGAACTATCCAGACACATGATGCTTGCCCCTCCCAAGGCCCAAACTATCCTGCCCCACCATCTCCCTGTTACCCAGAGACTAATCAGACTTACATACGAGGAGAGATAACCGTCCTCTGCTTTTGGTTTCTGCAATCCACAGGTCTCAGTCTTGCCCCACCCCTCCTATAGTACACCTTCTATCCTACAATTCTCCACACCCCTTTTAAAATATGCCAAGCCAGCTATGGGAACTGAAGATTCAAACTAGGGTCTTAATCCTGAGCTGCATCCCCAGCCACACACACGTGAGACAGGGTCTCACTAAGTTGCCCGAGCTGGGCTCAAACTGATGATCTTCCTACTCAACCTCTCAGAACCTGCCCGAATTACAGGTGTGCGCACCACCATGCTCAGCTCAGCTGATGGGACCTGTTTGAACTGTGCGCAAAGAAAATTCGATTAAGTGCTGAGTAAGGGGCTGACACTACCTACATGAGCTTAAGGACGAGATGCTGGGCTTTCTGTTCTGACAGCTCAGGGTGACAATTTAAGGAGTCCAACCTCTATGTTTCCTTAGCCCCTCTGCTGCTCAGGCCTCTTACAGGGCTAAGAGGGGTGAACAGCCAGGTTTGTTCCTGCCAACCTTGGTCCAGACTCATAGCACCTACCATGGGCTCTGCCTAACCCTGCTCCCACTCTTTCGTCTCCCACTGCCACATCCCATTTCTTACAGTGACTCTGCTGTAAGGCAGCAGGAGCCCTGCCACTGCACCTGCCCCCACTGCTCTTCCACTCTCTTCCCAGCCCGCTCTCAGCCTCCCCACCCTGCTCAGGGTCTGGCTGAAAAGCATAACAGGGAGAAAGGGAGGGCCCTGGTCAGTTTCGGGACGATCTGCTGACAGCCATGGGGCCGTTAGAGATCTCTGCTAAAGGCCCTCTTCAAACAGAGAGCAAAGAAGCCCGCTTGACAATGCCATAGGGGCTCCTGTGGAGAAGCTGCTGGCTGTGCAGCCCTGGTCTTAGGATGGGATGAACCTCCTCACCCAGCCCAGCAGCTGGGGATGTGGGGTGTGCTACACAGTCCTAAGGGCATTCTGGGAATTCCCAAGTCACCCTCCACCAGGCCCAGGCAACTGTGGGGGAGCACCACACAACTGGGGATCTACACAGGAAGTTCTTACTTCCTCTCTTGTGACCAAGGCATCTGTAGAGGGGCAAGAGGCACTGCACCGTCTGCCTCTTGGCACAAATGCAATAAGCTGTTACTGACACCACTGTTCTCAAGGAGAGAAGCCACCCCCTTCAAAGGAGCAGCACGGACAGGGATAAATCACTGCCTTAGACTACATATACAGCATACCTAAGGGTAGGACCTGAAGGAGGAACTAGGGGCTTGCCTCAGGAACTCCAGCAGGTACAGGCCGCAGCTTTCTGGACTTCCAAGGGTGAGACTGCCAACCCTACGAGGGCTGAGCTCCTTGTCTACCTAAGGGGAGTAAGCAAGTCAGAGAGATTTAAAGCACAGACTGGTAAAAGGTTAAGTAGGACCTATCAGGTAGGGCCTCTGTTGTGTGTTTCTTTTCTGATCCTTTGAAAGTGTGAAACCATTCTTAGCTGACCGGCCACACACAAACAGATTGCTGGCTGGGTTTGGCCCTCCTGCCACACCCTGATGCAGGATTCTAGACTACTGCCAAGAAGCCTGCCTGGGAGCCTCTGGCTGGTCTTACTATCCTTCCCTGGACACAATACCCTACAAGGCCTGGATCCGCCACTCCCTCCCCAGCAAGGCTCCCTATGCTACATTACTGAGTTACAGCCCCCTCTCGGCCCTCCTTCCTCTTTCCGAGATGGTACTGGGGCAATGAATGGGCTATATAGGAAGCTAGGCTTCCAGCTTGTCAGGAGGAAGGGTCAGCTTGTCCAAGTCAACCCTGCAGCCTGGTCTTGACCCCTGCTCCGGCTTCTCCCTCGCTGCTTCTCCTCTCCCCGCAACTCCCAGCTCAAAGTTATGTTTCCACAGCAACTCAGCCACTCCTCAGGGCCAGCCAGGGCCTCGGGGCTAGACGTTTCAGGTGGAAGTTCCCCAGGGCCTCAGGTTAGAGATCCAAGCTGGCCCCAAACCAGAGTAGATGACAAGACCACCCAGGCTGCCAGAAGGAACCCCAGTGTGGCCTGACCCCGAACCAAGGCCAAGCCTTTGCTCGGCCACAGCAGCCTGCTCTCCGGTCCGTGGCCCGGGAGTCTCCCCGCAGATGCACAGACCTTCGTCTCATAGTGGTAGCACCCGGGAAAGCCTTTCTTTACCCTCAGGGGGAAGGGCCTCCTCTGCCTACACCGGATGTGCACACCCTTGCTCTTGCCAACTGTGACTCCGCCACATAACCTGAGCCCTGCACACCGCCACTGGCCTTTCCCTTAGTCACCTCCGCGAACACACGGTGCTCCTCTGGAAAGCGCTCCCGGTAAGCACCTCTTCTTCCCTGCTGCAGCGGCTCTCAAATGGGCCAATTTTGCCCCCTCAATTCTGCCTGCTGTGTCTAGCCAGACACATCCAGCTGTCACACTGGCTCCTGGTTATCTAGTGGGCAGAGGCCAGGAATGCTGCAGATCACCTTAGAGTGCTCGACTTGGCAACACTGAAGAACTGCCTGTGAAACCGTGCACAGGGCTGAAGATAAGCAGCCCTGCTGTTCGGGCTGAGGGTCCTCACTGCCACGGAGCCTGTCCATGTTCCCCTCACCGCCTGCAGACAGCTAACTACAAGGCACCGCACTTGCTCTAGTCTGAACTTCATCGCAGAGGTGGTCTGAACTACCTGTCACTGGTGCCCCAGTACAGGCCAGAGAGTCATTACTAATTGAGGAAGAAGCCAAATCTAACCGAGGGGCTTAAGAGATGATTGGGCTGTGATAGGGTGTGATGGTGTAAGGGATTGTGTAACTATGTGTGGGAAACTGCTGAGGTATCTGTGCATGACTGGGCTTGACTCAGCTCTGAACTCAGAGCATGAGGGACCAGCTGGGTGGCACTTACAGGCATGTGAAAGGGTGTTAGGGAGCTCATTTCTGTCTACCTTCCACAGCTCTCAGGAGCACAGATTAGAGCCAGACTTGCTGGGTTCAAATTCCAACTCTGCCAGTCACCGGCAGTGTGTCCTTGGTTTAGTTGCTTACCATCTCTGTGTGCTAGTTTCTTATGAAACAGGGATTATTGTGTGTATTTAATGATGCTATTTTGAGGAACAATTGGATTACCAATTCTAAAGTGCTTACAACGTCTGGCACTCAGTTAAGTGCTAAGGGTTTGTGGTGATAGTTTAAGGAAGAGAGGACCTAAGATTCTTTTAATCCTGACAGAGACAGGAGCCCCGCTCACCCAAGGGACACAATGTTGGGTGGGACTGCTCCAGCCTGGTTTGGTCACATCACTGCTGGTCACCCCTAGAGACCTCGTCTCCTCCATAGATCGAGGAGCCTCCCTTGCTGACCCATCTCTGGGTTCTGGGCTGCCTTACTCTCTGAGACGCCTGACTGCTTGGTGACTTGCCATCTGGGGAGGGGAGAGGCTGTCCTCAGATGGGCCCAACAGAGCGGCCGGGACACCTGCACTGTCTGCTCCCTCCGCTGGGCTTGCCTCTTCCAGCCCTCCCCCTCCACTAGGAAAGGGACCGCATGGTATAGATGTCCCACGGATGTCACGATCAGTCAGTGTGGGGCAGGGGCAAGGTACGGGGTGGGAGGTGCAAGAGACAGATGGTCCAGCCCCAGCTCAGTTTTCTTTGCACTGGCCAGGCAGCCTCAGCCAGCCTCAGTTTCCTCCTCTAGAAGTGAATGCGAAAGGTCGTTTCAGCCTGCCTGCCTCACAGAGCTGCTGGGAGGAGATAATTTAAGGGTAGGTACTTTGTAAACATTTAAGATAGTATCTTGATTAATTAATTAACGCTTCCAGGAGGAAGCCCTTTGGGCCTGTTTTATGGCAGAGAGCAAGCTTCTGGTAATGAGCAGCAGGCCTGGCCAAAGTGTCTTCTTAAAAGCTATGGCCTTGCTGGGTGTGGTGGCATATGCCTGTAATCCCAGCACTCAGGAGGCTGAGGCAGGAGAATTGTTCCAAGTTCAAGACCAGCCTCCGCTACAAAGTGAGCTCAAGGCCAGTCTGAACCGAATATCGAGACCCTATCTCAAAAAGAGGAAAAAGAAAGCAATCAATGGCCCAGATGCCACTGCTTCCTGAGAGAAGTCATTTGGGGCAGACCAGGGAGGTCGGTGCGGACAGCACAGCACGGTGCGAGTGCCACACCTGGGAGCACTTCGCACTGCATGTGCCATTCCTGTGCCATTCCTTCCCTCCTTCCCCATACGGCCAACTTACCCTGAGAGGTCTAAGTCGGCTGCCAGACCCTTCACAAAGCCTTTTCTGTCTTCCCCACCAGCCAGCCCCAGTGCCAGTCACTCCCTCTCCTTGCTTACCCAGTGTGTCTGGAGGGCCTCCCTATCTGTGGGGTCAACCAACTGGGGAGCATAAATACTTGAAAAATAAAAATTGTGTCTGTACTAAACACCAACAACCTTTTTTTTGTCATTAATTAGTTCCCGAACAACAGCAACTGTGGACCCGGCATTCATATTATATTAAATAAGTAATCCGGAGATGATTTCAAGTCTGCCAGAGGACATGGTGGGTGATGTACAAACCCTATGCCACTGGACATAAGGGACTTGAGCATCTGAATGCTTTGGCATCTGTGTGTGTGTGCCGTGTCTGGAAATCACTCCCTCATGGGCACACATGGGAAATTGTACCTGGCTTTTCCACAGGGCCTCCCCCACCCCTCCAGATGGGGAGTTCTGGGCTGGTCGGGTCAGACAACCCGAGGCAGCTCCCTGAAGGCCAGCATATGCCCCGATGTGCTCACAGCTATACTCTCCCCATCAGGCTGCTTAGGGCGGCCTCTGGCACACAGAGAGTACTTGGTAAGTCTTTGTGGAATGACTCTGTCTGTGGAATTGAAATCGCTGTACCTTTGGAGAATGACTCAGGGCTTTCCCACCATGGTGGTCACTGCTGTTCTACATACACCCTGGCTACGAGCCCACTCTTACTTCTTACTCTTCCATCCCGCTAACGCCTCTTCCTGGGGTAAACTGATCACTTACAATCTGCTCCTGGTGGGAAAACACTGGGCCAGGCCTATGGGAAACGTCCATAGTAAAGTGCAAAATTAAACAGACTCAGGTCTGTACGCCCGGCCAGGAAGTGCCTCTAGATCTGTGTGTTCTTAAGGCTGGTTTCTCAAGTGACCTTCGCGCAGGCGCCCCTAGATGATCCCATAAATGCAGTTTTACAGCCTCAGCTGGGCCCTCTGTAGTACTCCCAGTCCTCTGGCACCCTGGTCAGCCGGTCTGCACCGTCCCTGGCAGTAGCAACCTTTCGCCTGTTTCTGATTAGAACAAAGCCCTGAGGGTTGGACAGTTTCCTGCTAGAGTGCTCACACCTTCACAGGGATCTTGGTCCTTCTGAGCAGGGCAGCCTCCTGACTCCGCACCACTCCGCCTCCAGGACCTGCACTCTCGCTTCCTGTGCTCTCCCTCACCCCTCTGATGACTCCTTAGGTTGTGTTCATAAATCAAGTCTACGGGGCCAGGGACAAGCCCTTGTCTATGCATATGTGAGGTCCTGGGTTCGACCTCCAAAACCAAGAAAAAATGTAACCCTTCCAGCCGTTATGACTTTCTCTCTTCCCTACCAAGTTTCCTGAGGACTGTCTCTACACACACACACACACCTCTTTTCTTGTACTTTATGTTTGAGATGGGGTCTTACTATATTGCCCAGGCTGGTCTCAAACTCGAGGACTCAACTGAGCCCCCCTCAACCTGCCCCCTCTCCAGCTCCCCGTGCGGACAGCGAGCCTGGTCCTGACAGGGCGGCCCTCTCTCCCACCCTGCCGTAAGGCATCCCTGACGCCTGGTGCGCTGCACCACCCCAGCTCCACCACTTGCTTTCCATCCCCCTGCACCCGTCCACTGCAGGGAGGTCTCCGCCACTCTGTCCAGCCACCCTTGGCAGCCACAAGGCCGCAGCCTCTCCTCCGTCTTGCAAAAACTCTGAGCACAGCTCTTCTCCACAGGGGCCTCTCCCATCTCTGGGGCTGTTCTCAGGATTTGAGCCCTAATTCTTTCTTTCGATCCCCTTAGGAGATCCTCCTTCACGTCCCCTTGGAGGCCAGCGAGGGACCCTTAGCTCCTCTCCAGCCTGGGTCTAAGAACCAGACCCACAGGTGTGAGAGCCTCCCGGGTCTCCAGTGGTGCCCCACCGGACCCCAGTTCCTGCACATACCATGACAGTTACCAGCTCTTCCCCTGCCCGTTCCTCCTCGCAACACCTCATCTCCAGAATCAGAAACCCAGAGGCCATTTTTGAGCCCTTCTCTCATCTTCACCCTGAACTAATGGCTAGATCCTGTCTATTCCTCCATCTGAAGCTTTGTTTTAATGTCACCAGGGCGGCGGCAGCCTTCTCACCAGTGTCCCGGACTCTAGTCCCACCTTCTCAGATGCATCCCATTGTGCCAGACACCTGAATCCTTTTCTAAGATGCAGATCTGATGCCCGTCCTCGCTGGCTCCTGTCCCAAAATCCACCCTCCACATGCCGTTCTGACTATGCCCCACCGCGTAGGTGGGCTGACATTCTGCAGCTCAAACCACAAGGCCCTTGCTTCGAGCTCCCTGACTTTCCCTCTCTCCTACCACCTAGTGACACCCCAGCTAGTCAGCACTTACCAAACGCCTGGCTGTCTTCCCTCTGGGCACCTCACTCCCTCCTCCGCAGGCCCCTCCCGTCTCCCGTCTCCCTCGCTGTTGTTGGAACACACCTCCTCTGGCCTGCCTTTAGAGTCCTGGCTCTGTCACTGACTTACTCTGTGACCGCAGTCAAGACATCACTGAATCCAGTATTTCTCAACTTTGGCTGCACATCAGAATCAGTTAGGAAGCTTTGAAATTCAATCCAGACCAATGAAATCAGAATCTGGAGAGTGTCCAGGGCACCTCAAAGTGCCACCAAGGCAGAGGGCGCAGGTTCCCCATTTCCTTCTTATCTGCACCCCATCTGCAAGGATTCCCAAAGGAAGCCAGCTCCAAGGCACACAGCTCAGTGGGAGCTGCTCAGAGTACGTAGCAAAGCTGGCTTGGGGCGATTCCAAGCATGGCCCCACAGTCGCCATGTCAGGCAAGCTTGGAAAAGTCCCTGTCAGTGCTCCTGCAGCTGCATGACTCAGCAGGCCAAGAGTTCCTGGTGACCTGCTCCCCAGCACTGGGTGTGGCCACCACAGCCACCCTCTGCCCACTTGGAAAAAACCCAGCTCTGGTCCCCACATTGCCACTGCCGCAGGCGGGCCCAGTCCCCAGACCAGTCACACTCATTTTCCAGCTCCCGCTGTGTGGACAGCGAGCCTGGTCTTGACAGGACGGCCCTCTCATCCCATCCTGCCATAAGGCATTTCTGAATGACAGGCAACTATTTAGGAAGACAGCCGCAGGCTGTGGAAATAAATGAGCTGGCTTCTGACTCCCTATTCACTGAGATGTGACCTTGGGCCTGCTGGTCGTTTGCCTCAGATGCCTCACACTCAATTTCCGGATCTATAAAGTAGAAACCACCACCTAACTTTACAGACACAGACATGAAAATCATCTGGTACAAAGGGACTCTGTTGTAGTGTCCTTTCCTACCCCTATACCCCTCTCTTTTCTTCCCTAAAGCCAAGGTGAGGCTAGAAGACAAGGCAAGGGTCCCTTCCAGTCTTGACACGCCAAGGAACAAGCGAGGGCAGGCGTGGGACGCACTGTGGAGAGAAGGGTGTCAGACCTCCACCCCTGCTTTCCCTGGGGCAAGACGCCACTTCTGCTTTGATTGGCACAAGGCCTTCAAGGAGAGCACGCAGTTTCAGCCCAGAACTGTATGCCTTCTGAGGGACAGTGCTGGGAGTGGAAGGGGGGTGAGCACAGGCTCAAGGGTATCAGCTCTGCCTCCGACTGGCTAGGTGGTGCTGGGCAGGTTTCCACTCTCCGGCCGCCCTCCCTCCTGCAGGAGGGGAGAAGTGGCTGCTGCGCCCTGCGTATGCTGCAGTGGGAGCCAAGCAAGGGAAGAATCAGGTGTGCCCTCAGCAGTGAGTGAGAGCACTGCAGCAGAGCAACATGAACTAAGTGTTGCTTTTAATGATCACAAATGTTGGGTGAGAAGTTGGTCAAGAGGATCTACAAACATTTTGCAGGGTTCCGTGGGCCCTGGGATTCTACCTCGCTGGCTAGGGAGGCCGACGGTTAAGCTGATGCCAATGCCTCCGACACCCAGATGGCTCTGTGCGTGTGTGTGGGTGTGTCTGTCTGTGTGTGGGTCAGCAGAACATGCTGGTGTCTGGAGGCCTCGACGGCGTGGTACTCACCTTCTGGGGGGCATTGATGACGCCAGTGTTGTAGCCAAACTGCAGAGAGCCAAGCACTGCCCCTCCCACGGACAGCATGAGGCGGCCCGTCACCTTCTGCAGAGAAACAAACCACACAGTCAGTCACAGGCATGTCTGAGCCCAGGTTAGCACAGAGGAGGGCTAAGGCTGGCAGGTTTTCACATTCAGATGTTTTGCCTGACTCTTGGCCCAACATCTGTCCTCCTTGGGAAACCTGGCTACTTCCTGAACGCAAGCGCCCAAACTGGCCCAGCTGACTTCTAGACCTTCTCCCTCTGGCTAGAGAGTGCCCTTGATTCTGTGGGGTCTCATCCCCGAACAGGATGGTAGGTCCATACTTGGCTCCGGATTCTGATGAGGCAGCACAGGAACCAACCCTCCCATGAGAAGGGCCAAATTATGAGAATGGAACAGCACATGTGGGGAGGAAGGGCCCTGAATTTGGAGCCAAAGGTGCTGACCCAGCCCATCTCCTTTGCTCTGTGAATGCCACCCCACTACTTTCCCTACCCTCTATTTGCTTATCTATAAAATGGGAAGAGTCAGCTTTGGAAACATAGTCCTGTCTGCCCTCCCCTTCCCACTATTCCCAGGGCAGGAAAACTGAGCTCTGAGAGGAAGAGACAAGTTCTAGATCACTCAGGGGTCTGGGACAGAGCCACAGCTCTCAACTCCCCATTCAGCACCCTCCTAGCAATGTCCTCCCAAGCTACAAGTTTTCTGGGTTACCTGGACAGACATGAACCCCCGGATAGAAATGTACTTTAGAAAAGAGCACGACACGGGGTGACTACAAGTGCTGGGCCAAAGGGTTTCTACTGGACAAGGGGCTGGGAGAAAAGGACGGTAAGGTTCTATCCCCTGGCAGCCAAAGGTGTGAGGCAGCAGGAAAGGAAGAGGCCAGCAGGTGAAAGGCCCTGCTCACACATAGGTCAAAGGCCAGCCAGCTGTCCACCTGGCTAGACAAAGGCAGCCACTTCATGGCTTTTAAAATGAGGAAGCCAGGAAACGTGGTATGTGGTAGGCGTTTCATTGGCTACTGCACAAGGGCACCCAGGGAGGCACATGCCAGAGAAGTGGCTGGTGTCGGTCTGTAGCTCACTGGGTTGGGCACTACAAGCGGGGTTGAAAGGACAGCCTGGAGGAGCGTCTAGGGGACTGGATCTCCGGGCCTCAGTTTCCCCAGAGAACCCAGAAACCGCCCTGCCTTTGAGACCACTGGGTGTAGCTGTTCATCAGACTTGTTCTCAGCATTGTCTTTTCTGTCTCTAGAAGCCCACAAGACAAGGATGCCAAAAGCCAGGGTCTCACGTCAGAGGCCAAGAAAGAAAAAAGGCTCTACCAGGCCTGAGGGTAGAGCTCAGAGCCCACTCACCCCATATGCTCATCCTACTTGCAGGGACATTTTTCCTGTCACAGTGCACAGGGTTCACAGCTCAACCCGAAAGTTCCCCAAAGTCCCCTTTTCTCAATTCTCTAGGGAGCCTCAGACCCAGAACCTATAGAGTAAATGGCCAGCAAGCGAGAAACATTCGGTGGTCCCTGGCCAGGCACAGGGCCAGCCTGCCAAGGTCACAGACGACCACTGGGAACCGAAGAGTCTGCAGCCCAGCACTCGGCGTGAGCAGGAAGTCTGGGCATTGACAGCTGGCTCCGCCACTTGCTGGGTTGTCGGAGGAGCTGCATGAGCTCAGAGTTGTCCAGGGTGTGATATTTATGGTGAGTGAGATATATCTTCCTGGTACATATTAGAAGTGAGGTAAAGACTAGCAATGCAAACCTATCATTTAATGAAACGTGGTATGGCTATAGCCAAGTTAGTTTCAAGAAGCAAGTTTCAAAGTCATGTGTTTTACACTTTTGTGTGAAAAACCAAAACTGATGGGGTTGGGGGATCTGCATGTCTGCCTCAAAGAAGGCACGTGGAAGCAATGATGCACTGCACTTAGAGGACCTGGGTGGCCGTGGATGGGACAGAAGAGACACTTCATTTTATACTCTTCTGCACATTTTTGAATTCTGAACCATGTGAATGATCAACTATTCAAAATGTATTTTTTAGAAAAAAATATATTTGTTCTAAGCAATACATGGCTTTGCATTACTTTGAACAAAGTGATCTAAGTAAAAATACTAAGTGATACAGTATGCTGGTGAAGCTTGACGAACAATGCTGTGGCAGTGCTTCTGGAGGCCCGTTCCGACACTACAGGCCCTGTTTTAAAATCTGGCTCTGATGTTCCAGAGTTCTTGGACCTCTCAATCCACCCTTGGGGCCCAACTACGCAGCTGTTCAACAAGCAGTGGGGGCTGCTGGGAGCCAAGGATAAACACTTCTGCAGAACTTTGCCATGGGCAGGCCAAGGTCAAACTCCACATGAGAAAACCTGCCTGTGACGCCCCAGGTTCTACCTGCATCCACCCAGGTACAGTGCTGCCTTAGAACTCACGAAACACTCAGACTGTGCTACAGCTGGGGCCTGCAACCCGACAGGCCCAAGCACTGACATCATGGACAGGGCTGGCGGGCCAGTGGAGCCCAGTGGCAGGCACTCAGAGACTGCATGAAGCTGGCGTAGTCTGGGCTTCAAAGGGGGTGGTATGTGGAACTGAGAGGCCCTACAGAGAAAGATTTTCCAAGTCTGCCTACAGAGAAGAAAAGGGGAGTTCCCAGATGTGATGCTGGATTTGGACTGTGAAGGGCGAGCAGGTCTGCCAAGTGGGAACACAGCTGAGATGGCATTCCAGGAGTCAGAACGGTGTGTGCAGAGAAGAGTCAGAGTCTGCTGTCACCAGATGAAGAACCCAGGTGCGCAGGAGGCTTGGTGTTTGCTGTGGAGGAGCAGGGTCCTGGCCCCTCTGAAGGCGCAAGGCATTAATAACTGTGATGGGTTCCTGCTCCTGCCTCCTGCCATCAAGACACCAACTTAATGACTGCTGGACTTTGAATCAACACTGCAGGCGGAATGCGGTGAGTGGCTTCCCTTCACCTTGAAGTTGGGAAGTCTGGCATGCCCTGCCTCTGGGCCTCAGTTTCCTCACCTAGGAAATGGGGACAATGTTTCTTCCTTAGAAAGTTGCTGCCAAATTCTCTATCAGGGATCTGGGCCAAGTTTCCTTGACAAGTGTTTGCCAGACCAAGGAAGGACAGGACACCGTCCTCAACTAGGCCACCAGAGCTCATCTCCCTGTTTGCCTATGGCTGAGACTGAAGCACAGCAAGGATGTCCACTCACTCAATCTATTATTTACTGAAGTGTCAAGCTGATGTACGGTGATAACTCAGGGGAAGTGGTAGGGAGGAAACAGAACTCAGAATCTGGGACTCCAGCAATGTACACTACCCTCCAGGGCTGGGGCAATACTCTACAGCACTCCACGCTTTTCCAGGCCTTTGCTCCTGCTGGGTTGTATCCTCTGTTGTCTCCATCCTGGGAACTCCTAAAAATAGAAGCTGTGTCTTTTCATGTCTGCAACTACAGCACCCAGGTAGGAATCAGCACTGAACAATTGTTCAAAAACAAAACAGAAAAGCCAGGTGTGGTGGCACATGCCTGTAATTCTAGCACTCAGAGGCTGAGGCAGGAGCATCACTGAGAGTTCCTTCGAGGCCAGCCTGAACTACAAACTGTTTCAAAGAAAGGGGCCAGGGATATAGCTCAGTGGCATAAGCACCTGCCTGGCAAGCACAAGGTCATGAGTTCGATTCCCAGTACCAAAAAAAAAAAAAAACAACAACAAAAAACACAAGAACCCCAAAATTAAAAAAAGGAAAATTCTTAGCTGCTTGTCAAACCCCTAATGAATGCAGGAATGCAGGACTGTCAGAACTGAGAGTTGGGCACAGGGTAACACACCCCCATCCTCCACTTTGAGCCCACAGGGCTGCAGGGGAGAGACTTTTGAAGTCAAACCAAGTTCAAATCCTAATTCTCCTCCGAGTGCCACAGGCTTCTCAGCTCAGCAAAGCCCTGGGCTCAGGCTCTACTCTGTGCCCTTTCTTCCCAATTCGGAGAGTCCCGGGGATCCAGGCCCACTGAGAGCCCCCACCCAAACCACTGATGGGGTGTTGTTTCCCACACACCGGGATGAGAGATGGATGAGAGATGGCCACGTTGCATAACTTGCCGAACACTTGACCTTTTGACCCCTGCCCACCGTCCCCTTCCTAGGAACTACTCTGTCACTGGGCTTGCCCTGAAGCAGGCTCTGAGTCAACACTGCCAAAGGGAGGGCAGGAGGTACTGCCCTCAGAGAGGGGGTGCGGCCTGCGGTAGGAGGGCCCCCAGCTGGCAGAACCCAGACATCATTCCATTCTGTCCTCCGCTCACAGCTTCCTGCCTGATTTGCAGGTGTCCAGGAGTGTGGGACGCAGAAGTGCCCGGTGCACAGGTCTATGGAGGGCAGGAGGGGCGTGGCAAGGACTCACCTGATCCATGACATCTTTCATTTACTTATTTCATTTACTTATTTTGCCAACGTTTCCTTTCTAAGATTTCATTTAAACAAAGCTCTGGGCATTAAAAGAGAAAGCAGCTCAAGAAACTACGGATTGTGACCACCCTCATTTCCCATGTGAGAGCCCATGTGAGAGCCCAGGTGCCGAGGACACTCAACCAACAGCAGCCAGGGCTAGGGCTTCAGTTCTCCAGACTCCTGCCTGGAGTTTTACCCCAACCCCATCTGTCTTGTGACTCTTGTCAAGTGATGGGCCGACCACAGAAGCCTGGCCTTTGGGTGACCTCAGGCACTGATTCTTCCTGAAGTCATTTTCTTCAAGGCTCCTGGTGATGACTCTCGCATGACTGAGCTCCCCTACACCCCACAGTGGCCCTGGAGGCAGAAGGTGCTCATCAGTGTCTAAAGCAGAGAGGAGAGGATGAAGCTGAGGCGCTTATCGGCGGTACCAGCGAGCCACCGGGCACCCTGCCAGGGGCTCCTCAGACATCCTGATTTACCACCATGCCAAATATGTGCCACTCTGGGGACAGATCGCTCCCACCTCAGAGGAGAAATGGGAGGCTCAGAGAGGGAAAGGAGAATAATCAGAAGGTCCTGGGTCTCCGTGAAGCTTCAAGTTGGAGGGAGGGATGTCTCTAATGCTAGATGTGTTGTTCTTCGTGCTCAGGCCCTCCCCCTGCTTCCGGGTACTGGTCCCTGAAGGGAAGATTTTTACCTGGTTCTTCCTGTGTAGGCCAAATTTCCACTCCAGCAGCTCTCTTAGCCTTGACCATTCCAATCTGAGATTGGCCCAAGCTCAACTTTAGGAACCTTCTGGCCACTTTGCTGGATTTTGCTTTTAAGTCAAGGATAGGTAACTATGGCCCCTTGAGCCAAATCCTGCCTGCAGCTTAGGGCAGGCTTTATATTTCTAAGTGACTCAGAAGTGGGGTGACTCATATTTTGTAGTATGTGAAAATTAAATGAAACTCAAATTGCAGCGGCCATTAACAAAGTTTTATTGTCCACACTCATTTGTATGTGTTTATTATTTGTGGCTGCTTTCCTGCTACAACAGTGCAGCTAGGTGGCTGAGGCTGAGACCCCATGGCCCTCGAAGCTGACAATATTAACTATCAGGTCCTTTATAGAAAACCAACTTCCAATTAAACCCCAGGTTCCCTGAGCTGCTTGCTGTGTGGAAACCCAATGCATGAACTGGACAAGAGTTTTGAAGTCTTTCAAGGCAGAAACATGTCACTGCTCCTACATAACTGAAAAAGAATATATTCTCTAATGGAATGTTAAATCGAGACAACTGGCTTCAGGAATGTGTGCATGGTGCTTGGGTCAGGAACTGGCCCCTGGAGAAGGTGGTATAAGTATGCATGCAGTGGTTAGATGGACATCAATTCAATTAAGATAAAGTTAATTTGATACGTCTGGGCACATACAAAGGTTACTGTCTCTCAGCAAACAAGTGCAAGCCTCAGAGCCTCCATTTCTGTGACCTTAAAAAAAAGTCCTTTCCCTTCTCACTTCAGTTCTCCATAAAAGGTTTTTCAACTGGGCATAGTGGTGCATGCCTGTAATTCCAGCATTCTGGGAGGCTGAGGCAGGAGGATCACAAGTTTGAGCCCAGCCTGGGTAACTTAGCAACTTAGTGAGACACTGTCTCAAAATAAAAAATAAAAAAGATTAGGGATGTTGCTTAGTGTGAAGGCCCTGAGTTCAACCCCCACTACTGAAAGAAAAAATGGGAGTAGGGTTTCTTAAGAATAAATTATATTACTAAGTAAAAACTGTGCTTAAATACATGCTTCCAATATTATCCTAGAACAAGGGGTCTCAGCAATAAACTAAACCTAACCCCTGCCTGTGGAACTTGTCCAGGGCTGGGGAAGAAAATAAATACATGTCATCTATTGGGTGGCGAGTAGTATGAAGAAAGTGACGGTGCTGTTTCTTCATCATGGTGAGACATGTCTGTAATGGGATATTACACAGCTGTTGGAAAGAATGCAACACATCTGTATGTACTTGACATGAAGACAGCCCCAGGGTAGATCTTTTTAAAAAAAGGTATAACGTACACAGAATATACATTTTACTTCAGGAAGAGGGGTTACTGAACTTGTACAGTGACACCTGCTGTGTTTGCAGAGAAAAACGGGGCAAGCATGTACCTCTCAGGCTGGAGCTGATGAACAGAACAGGCCACACAGAGCAAGACAGAAATGCAAACCAACTGCACAAACATCGTATTTGCGGGCCTGCACCTACACGTGCACAAAAGGAGGTAGACATCTAACAATGACAACTGAGATAAAGATGTGTATCCTTTCACTTTACTGTTCCCCTTTAGTTGGCTTCAGTACTTCTGTATTTAGAAGAATAAAAATTCAGTATTTTTTTTTCCCAGTCACATCTGAGAACTTTACTGGACACAGCTCCAGGGCCTGCCAGGCCCAGCACACTGCCTTCCAAAAGCCTGAGTCAATGCAGTCCTGCAGTGTAACCTTCGAAAGGTTTTCTGTCACTAGGAGACAGAGCTGCTCCAGACATGCAGAACAGGTGAACATCCAGTGGAGAGAAAAAATGACACTCAAGTTCATCCTTATGCATGGAGAACTCTGGGGGACGGGGGCATCCTTACTGGTCAGGAGCCTGAAGGGTGAGAGGTGGGTCCCACTCCTTGGCATGGGGCAGATGGGGAAAAGGAGAGTCCACAGATCATGGGACCTGGACACTGTGAACTTCCGAGATCAGTGGCCCGTGCCTGTATGTCACTTGGAGTGTGCAGAAATGAGGACGGGGTGGTCTTTATACCACTGTCTCCGGCTGGTGACGAGGACGAAGATGACACTGAGATCCCAGAGGCAGAGCACTTCTGGGAGGATGAGAACCGTGACCATGCCCACACACAGCCAGGCCTGCTGGACCATGCCTGGCACACTGCTGATGGCAAAGTTGGCTGCCAGGGCACTCGCACCCACACTCAGGCCAGTGCTCTGTTGGAGGAAACTCTCTTAGAGGCTGGCATCACGGTGTAAGTCACTGGCACTGAGGACTGCCACCACCAGGCAACAGAGGGCAATGACCTGAGCTGTGCCCACCGGGATAGATGATGGGCTACTTGCAAATGGAGCCGCATCATGGCTGGGAGGAAGGCGAGGTGAGCACAGAGCAGCATGGGCACCATCGGCCAGGTCCTTGGAGGGGAACTCTGTTGCAGTTGAGGGTCACTCTGTGCTATGGAGCAGCTGAGCACTCAGGGATCACAGAAAAGCCGTCTCTCTTTCCTCTAGCTGGGCAGCCCGTCCCGAGACAGATCCCCTTCTCGCCAGCAGACGGCCGTGCTGCCAGCATCTGACCCGTCCGGGGCCCACTGTGCTGCAGTCGTGGGCCTGCTCCAAGTCTTCTGCACAGGCCCTGCACTCCTAAGTAAGCCTCAGAGCTGCTGACCCAGAAAGTGGGTGTTAATCCCTACTACCACTGAGGACACAGCTCCCACAAGACCTGTTCTGGAGAGTGCTGTTTCTGACACTGGCCCATTCCTACCACTCCCAAACTCCAGGGCAGGGAGAGACAAGCTCAGGCCTAAGCACTTCATGCAGGTGTTCTGTCCAGCAAAGGCCTTGGTTCCCAAAGATTCCATCAGCTAAGGACTGACAAAAGCTCGCTCTCCTTCCAGGGTATGGAATCCCTGAGGAGACAAAAGTCAGGAAAATGGAGAAGGTGAGCCCTATCTTTTTCCTGCCCGGGTTTGAGGCCTGGGAGTCGCTGACTCAATTACTACAAAACCCCAATGTTTATGCCGTCAGCTACCGCCAGGCCTGGTGGCTGGAAGACAAGAGCCTCAGGCTCCATTCCACCCCTCCCTTGGAGGGAGGTAACAAGTGGAGGATTGTTTTGGTGGCCAGGGCTGGGCCTGCCAGCCGGACACTGCCTCTCTGAGCCCATGAGTCCAGCCAGGAGTCTTACTGGCCTCTGTCATCCTGGGGACACTGGTTCCCAGACTGAGTGGCTTTGTCACCTCTGCAGTGAAGTGCAGGACGGAGCAAGGCGGCAGGCCCCCAGCCAACGCCACACACTTTCTCCTTTGTCCCAGGCCTCCCCAGCTCTGCTAGTGTGGTAGGGAGGGGGAGCTGGACGTCCGTACCCTTGGTGTGGGCCCGGCACCCTGTGACCAGGAGGCCCTGGGCTCACTGAGCTCCCTGAAGTTACAAGCTGATTATGGGGATTTGGGGCTGACCCAGCTCTGGGGCAAGTGGAATCGAATCCCTGAATGGCTCAGCACTGGACTAGGACCATCTTAGAGGAGTATTTACGTTGTCTACAGCCAAAATGGCCACACGAAGGGTCTCTCCAACGGAAAACTGCCACCATCTTGGATCAGGACACAAGGCCGGACTCACCACAGCCACCAGTGGGAGTGAGGCCTCCATTTTACACAGAAAACCAAAGCACTTCTCCAAGGTCATAACTTCATTTTGTTTCCATTCATGGAAGGGTTTCAGCTGTCAAGTCACATCTAATCCAACTGTTAGAAGACTCCTACTACACAACTTCTGTTCATGGAGGGGAGTGGACGGAGCATGGCACTGAGCTGGGTGTGAAGAAAAAGAATCTTTTAAAAAACTCCATAGAGGCTGGGCGTGGTGGTAATCCCAGCTTTTGGGTGGCTAAGACAGGTGCATCTCTGTGAGTTCAAGGCCAGCCTAGGCTGCACAGCGAGATCCTGTCAAGAAAACAATAGTAACAACAAAAAAAGCCACTCCATACACTATCTCAACTGTTCTGTGATGGCCTATCTTGGGTAATTCTCTTTTTCTGGTCTCAGTTTCCCCGTCTGTGGAATGGAGGGCTAAGCTAAGGGCCAGAAGGTCTTCTGCTCTGCTTTCCTCAACCCTCCAGTATCTTTCTGGAAGAGCTGGCAGCATGTTTTGGGGTAGAAGGCTCATGGGTGTCTTTTGGTTTTTCACTGGACCTTGAGGTCACTGTGATTTATTTCTCACTCACAGAGCAGCTGCGAAGATTACAGAAAAAATATAATGTGTTAGTCCCTTTCAATTCTCCCAGAGCTGACCCACATTCAGGCAGATAAATGGGAACAAAGACACCTAAGGCAGGGCAGGGCCACCACACCAGCTGACTCCAGGCTGTGGGCCTGGCACTCTCACCATGTGCCATCTCAGCAAATCGGCCTCTTGTAAGCCCCTAATGGGAGGAAGTGACCTACGGGAACCTCATTGATTTATCTAAGTAATACTCATAAGCCAAGCATCCTGACTCCCTCCAAAGCTCACACTGCCCAAATGTCACACTTCTAAATACAGGGGGAGGCTCACATACAGGTCCATGAAGGGAGTCCAAGGAAACAAGGAACATTCATGCAGAACTTATGGGGACAGATACTCATGATTTTTCTTCTGAATTCTTTCAAACATTCTAATAATGAAAAACATTTTCCTCTGCAGATGAGTCAATGAAGCTGAACTGGGATTCAAAGCCACATCTGCAGGACTTCAGGCAAACACCTATACTCTGTACTGTTACAGGCTGAGGAGCCCTGTAGATTTCTGATGTCCACTTGTCTGGGGGCTCACTCCTGCCTGGTGCCCCGGAGAAATCATGGGTGAATCCCTGGCTGACCAGGTGATTCCACCTGTTCCCTCCTTACTTCCTACTAGATTAAGCTCATGACTATGAGCCACAGAGGAGCGTAGTGGAACACAGGGAAGTCAGCAGAATCAATCCCCAGCTCTAAGAAAATACAGAAGGACAGAGCAGAACCAAGGCGTCACAGCTAGACTCACCCTACACACGACTGATATACCTTTCTGGGCCTCAGTTTTAAGATCAGCACAAAAAGGCTGTGGCACTGATCGAATCAGAGGTTTCCAAAGTCAAGGGCTGTTTTTCAGAATGTATACAAGGTAATCACAGAAGAGAATTTAGTAGAAAATGTTTTGTGCAACTACTATCTTTGTCCTTGTCTTTTGAGATTTCCATTCATTTACTAACGTCACAGTACATGCATATGAATTTATAGATACGGGTAAACCACTAGGAAGGGAGGTGCTTCAAAATGACTTCCTGACAGAGTGCACTGTGTGGCTTGGATAGCACTGTGTGAAAAGCACCCACTGCCACAGCATTTAGACCAGACTAGGTGGCAGACACACTATACCCCCTCTGCACAAAATTTAAGAAGTGCTGGCAAAAAGGGCAGTGGGGGCAGAAGTGAAAGCCCCTTCTCATTGACCTGGGTGACCTTCTCAGCCCCTTGGTAGCGGAGAGACTTTAGGACAGTTACTTCTCTTCTATAAGCTCCAGACAGATAAGCAACTACAACATGGCTACACCATTAACAGTGAAAAGCACTTTCAAAAGCATCCCAGTAAACTCTTCAGCAGCTGTTGATTTTCTGCTCTGATGTCTGTGCTCAGAATATTTACACATCTACCCAATAAATACACCCAGGTCTGGGTGTCACATGTTTTTTTGTTTTTTTTTCCTTTGAGAAAGTGTAAAGAGTTATCTCCATCTTGCAAGTGAAGAAACCCAGGCCCAGATAAGTCAAGTGGCCCGGGGCGCTCTGGAGAAGCAGCAAATATTTGGACTTCCGGGGTCTCAGACGCTGTCATGCACTAATCCTCTCTCTTGCATTTTATTTCGCTTTCCCCATCTCTGTGGTGCAGCCACAGTGCCTGGGTAACTTCCTCCAAGTCTCCACTCAAGCGTCCGAGCCCCGGCTGGACGAAGCACGTCTGGCTTGGACAGGTACCGGACACCTGATCCTGCTCAGTACAGCCGTTTTGTTTCCCACCTTGGTCCCACTGAACACAACACCTCCGTAACCCACAGCCTACAAGGGCAGTTTTAGATTTGGTCCCATACCTTTTCGTCCTAGGCTTAAAAACAGTACAGAGCAGGAGGAAAAATCTAAGTAGATAACGAGAAAGGTTTTAAACAGGGCATAGTGGTGCTCACCTGTAATCCCAGCTGAGGTGGGTGGGGTCACCGCAGCTCGAGGCCAGCCTGGGCTACACAGTAAATTCAAGGCCAGCCCAAACTATGAAGTGAAAGCCTGTCTCAAAAACAATAAAAGCCGGGCACTGTAGCCCATGCCTGTAATCCTAGTATTCAGGAGGCTGAGGCAGGAGGCTCACCACAAGTTCGAGGTTAACCCAGGCTACACAGTGAGTTCAAGGCCAGCATGAACTACATTAGTGAGAACCTGTCTCAAAAAAGAAAAAGAAAACATAAAAAAAAAAAAAACGTGATCTGTAAATATTCTAGATAAGAGCAAAGGCGGCAGAGGAAAGAAACAACGTCCCACTCACAGAGGGGCTCAGAAGATGGCTTGTTGAAAAGAACCTCTGCGGCAGACTCACGTAGAGCCCCTGCTGGACAAGCCAGTTCCCAGAAAAAGATCTTATCTAGGGAATCGTTTGCTTCCAATAAAAAGCTCTTATCCTTCTGAGAACAGGGTCTGCTTCTCACTCGAGGTCGTGGGGGCGCCCTCAACCACACCCCGGTACTGTCCCACGTCTCCCGCGCGCCTCCTTGGAGCGCATCTCCACTGGCTCTGGTAAAAGCTTGGGGTCCCCGCTACTTGGGGAGAAGGCGCGCGGAGACCAGCCGTCGGCTTCCATCCCGGGAGCGGGCACCCCCGCGCTCGAGCGCCAGCCTGCTAGAAGCGCCTCCGGCCGACCAGCGAATCTGCAGCCCCGCGCGGGTGCGGGGCCAATGGCCCGGATCCCGCCGGGAGCGCGGGCGGGTCCCGCCTCCTCCGCTCCGGCCAGCGCCGGGGCCCGGCCGGGGGCTCGGCCCGCTCAGCCAATGGGCGCCGCGCTCGGGCCCCCTCCCCCGCCGGGAGGAGCCGACGCAGGGCAGCCTCCTCTGAGGTCGTGCGCGACGTGCGGCGCTGGGGACCGGGTTCCCGGCCCCCTCCGGGCCGCGTGGATGCACCGCGCCCCGGAAGGAAGCCGGTACGCGGTGCGGGTGCCCAACGCGCACGCGGCGCGCTGGCACCAGCTCGAGCCGGAGCCCCGGCCCCGCCGCCCCGACCTGCGCAGAGCTGCGCACCGAGAAGAGCCCCGCGCGTGGCGGGCGCACGGTGTGGCCGGGAGGCAGGGCGCCCTGGGCGGGCCGAGGGGCCCGCCTTTGTCCCAGGCGGGGCAGGCCAGCGGCGCGCGACTCACCTTGCTGCTGGGCTCCATGGCCGCGCGACGCTGGTGGCTCTGGCAGTGCCGGGTGGCGCGGGCAGCGACGAGCGGACGGGCGGCTCTCTCGGTGGAGGTTCCGCTCTCGTCTTCGGACTCCGGCTGCGACTGACTCCTCCCGCCTCTGGCTCACGGCGCGCGAGTGCGCTCACTTCGGGACTAGACCCCGGCTCGCGACAGCACACCCGCACGCGATAGCTCCGGCCTCCGAGCTCCGGAGCGCGCGCCGGCGGAGCGTTTATAGGAGCCCGGCCATTGGCTGGCCGGTTGGTGTGTCAGGAGGGAGGGGCGTGTGGGCGGGGCCTGGACGGGCACGTCCGGGGAGGGGCTCCGCGGGGAGGGCCGGGGGAGCGCAGGGGAGGGGAGCGCCGGGGGAGGGGTGGAGGGCTTCTGGCCGGCTCCTAGTTCTGCTGGCGGATGCGCTCTGCCTTAGTGCGTCGGGACCCGAAGGCGCTCGCTGTGTGACCTTGGGCAAGTGCGAGCACCTCTCTGAGCTTAGCAGCCTCTCGTAAAATGGAGGAGCTGGTACCCGGCTGTAAAGCAAGTTGGGAGCCGCCTAGCGTAGCGCTGCAGAGATAGGACTCTGTGTTCCTCTGTACTAGGGTAACATTAGGTAAACTAAGAAAAATAATAGTACCATCTCCTGGGGTTGTTGTGGAGATCAAATGAATTAATATTTGTAGAGCATTTTGGGCCGCATTGTTCTACTGTGTGGAAAGTGATTTGTAACTCTTTATTAGCCAGGCTACAGGAGGTCTTGCTCCCTGACTTGAGTCCTCCCTTATCTCCCCCTTCTTCCTCCACTTTTCTGTCCTCAAGCTTTCTGCGCCTCCTCTTCTGACAGTCCGGGTGCCTGTAGGGTAGAACCAGTGTGAGCAGCGCGAGGGGGGCCGGGTAACTGAATGGGTAAGGGCTCGAGAGGCCTTGGCACTGAAGGAGATCGTCTGCACACTGGCCATCGCAGGACCCCAGGCTCGAGCCCCTGCTCTTCGAGCCCTGGCTTTCTTAGGGGTAACATGGGATTCCTCACGCGGTCCACCAGCTGTGGTGAGAGTTCCACTTTTAAGGTGTGCCCGGGCTGTGCTTAGCATGTGGATGTTTCCTGCTGCTGATGCTGGTATTGTCATCTGATTTCGCCGCATTTCCTCTCCTAGACCGGTGCCTTAGGAACGCAGTGCAAGGGAAGCCGTCGCGTCTCCAGGTCGCGCCAGTCCTAGGTCAGGCCAAGGGCCCCTTTCTTGGTGGAGGGGACCAGGTGGGGTTTCTTTTGGAAGTGGAAGGGCATTGCTGAGCAGCGTGCCTAGTGCTGGCCAGGGTGCATCCAGTTTGGGCATAGAGCCCTGGAGTGGAAAGCAGTTTGGGCCATTTTCCACCTCTGTCCTTACCAGCGTACAGGGTCTTGCTGACTCCTCCTACATTGCTTCATCTTCCCTCACTCTCTTGGTATCTTCAGGACCTTCATAGTCTCTGGTCTTCCTTCTGCCCTCTAGTCCTGGCCCCTGCAACGACCCACTCCTGTGTGTGACAGGAGGAAGCGAGCCGCAGCTGCCTGGAGGCCCTTCTTCAGGGTGCCGGGTTGCAAGCCCAGGCTCATCCTCCACAGCACCCGGTCACATCACACCTTTGCTCAGGTTCTCCTCTGCCCAGGAAACCCTGCCTCCACCTCAGTGTGCTAAGAAGTGCCCCAAGAATGGGTCCTCCTCCAGGAAGAGCCCCTGCTTTCCCCAGCGGGGTCTTCCTGTCTTTCATCGCTTGGCGTTTCTTAGTCGGCCTCTCATCTGACTGTCCTCCCGCCCCTCGATTGTGAGCCCCTTAAGGGTAGGGTGAAGGAGTGGAAGAAGGAACAAGTGAAGGGCCAGTGAGCAGCTCGTCTGTCTACTTTCCCTGTGGCCAACAGTCTTCCTTCAGTAACTTTTGGGTTTTGCTACCTCCCCGCTCAGGGTCTCTCCTTGGCTCATGTTTCCTCGCACAGCCAGCCCACTGGCTATCTGCTGCCCAGGGACCCGCCTTGCGCTGGTCCCTTCCCCAGGGACAGAAGCTTCCTGGGGCCCCCAAACTGGAGGGGACACAAGAGGAAGGATGCGTGAAGGACAAGGTAAGTGTATGTACGGGAACAGAGCTCAGGCCACAGGAGAAGGTGAGGGAGTGGAGAGCCCTGGTGTAGGGCGTGCTCGGCAGGGTTTTGGAGACTGAGTATGAACTCACTGACCGGATCGGGGGAAGGCCATTCCTGGCAGAGGAAGCGCAGGCGCGAAAGCAGCAGACCATCAGAGGACGCAGGCCAAAGGCACAGAGTCTAGAGACTACGGACTGCGCTCAGGTTGGTGGTGGAGCCTCACGTTTAGACTTTGGAGTTCTAGCTCCACTGTTTTTGTGCCTGCTTTTGTTTTGCCAAGCACACCGAAGCTTGCTCCCTCCCTGCTCAGAGCCCTGAGACTCAGGTCTCTAACATGGGCACGAAGTCCCCTCCTGGATCAGTGGGGGGGGGGAGCGAGCGGAAGTATCTAAAGGTTTATCCACATAGCTGTACTGTACTAATTCCTGATGTCAGCAGTTCAGTCAAATCCCCATCCCCATGGTCGTGCCACTTGAGGACAAAGTGGAACAGCCAGAAAAACAGCCTTTACTTTTGCCTCACCCACCACACCTGCCCAAACAGACCCCCATTACCTGCCTGAAATTCCGCCTCTCTGCATTCCCTCTCTTCTTCGTTGGCCCCTGCAGGCTACTGTGAGAGGCCAGTTCACCATGAGCTATAGACACTGGATCAGAGGTTAGACCCTAACAAGGATGTGGCTTCTCTGGACACCTGACATGGCCTAGGCAGAGCTGGGGGGACAGAATGTAACTCCATCTAGGGAGGGAGCATCGACGTGGGAAGGGGGCACAGGTGAAGCCAGGAAGGGTGGCTTGAACCAGAATGTGGCTAGCTGGCCTTTGTGCTGCGCCTAGCTGGGAGGGGTTTCGGAAGGAGAGGAGATGAAGGTAGAAGAGACGAGGTTAAAGAGGTGGAATCGCAAAGGCTCCCAAAAGCCAAGCATGGGAGTCAGTATTTTATTCAGTGGGCAGTGGGCAGCCATTGGGAACTTTTGAGCAGATAAAGGACCTCAGGAAATCCCAGCCTCCCTACAGCCTATCCTGCTTGAGGCTTTAGGGGGAGATGAGGAAGTGGCAGAGCCCCAGCATTCAGCCTGGACACACCTTGTGTCCCCTCTCCAGTCGGTGCCCACACTGGCAGCTTTGTTCTCTGGAGGCTGACTTCAGTCCTGGAAGGAACTGGAGCTTTGCTGGGTTGATTCCAAGCAGTTCCAGCCCCAGCCAGTCTGGAGGAAAAGAGCTCCCTGCGACTGGGGGACTGGTGGGGAGGTGCCAGGTGCACATGCTCCAGCGGGTGCCTGGTGCGTGCCTGCGAGCACGCAGTTGGGTCCCTGGGGCTGAGGGGTGGGGCGGTAGTCTGTAGGGCGGGTCCTAGCGGCCAGAGTCAGGAGTGAGTAAGGCCGGCCTGAGCCAGGAAAAAGACTCTTTTGCCTTTAAAGGTAAGTGTTCCTGGTGTCAAGGAGAAAAACCTCTGCTGAGTCAGCAGCTGCTGATGCAAGGGGGGTGGCAGGTGCTGGACCCAGGGAGCCCCTAATCTGCAAGATGTTTTGCAACTCAGATCCTCCTGGACTGCAGGTAAACATGGTGTTTGCAAGGCTGGCATTCCTGCTGGGCCACGCAGAACAGTTTTGCATGTTTAATATTTTCATTCTGATTTGCACACCTGCTCAGCCTCCTGCTCCCAGAAAGCTCTCCTGCATCCCTTCCTGATCCTCTCTTATGCCCCTCCCTGGTCTTCTGCAGGTGATATCGTTGGTGTCACCACCTGCTCGCTGCTGGAGGACACTGAGGGAAGACCACCTCCTCCATGTCTTCAGAGCATTAGTGCCTCCAGGACAGGTGCCCCACACTCGCCATACTGAACCCGATCTCATCATCTTCCCCTTCCCCTGCCAGCCTCCCCACCAGATGTATCTTCCTACCTTCTCTCTTTTGCCCTCATTTCCAATATCTAGTCAGTCCTGTAGATTTTGCCCTTCGAAAAGACTATCGGAAGCCAGGAGTGGTGGCACATGCCTGTCATCCAGCTTACTCAGGAAGGTCTACAAGGACAGGCTGGGTGACTTAGTGATACCCTTAATGATACCCTATCTCAAAGTAAAAGCAAAAAAGTAAAAAGAGCTGGGGGATGTAGCTCAGTGCAAGACCTTGCATTCCATCCCTAGTACTGCAACAACAAAAACAAAACAAAATGAAGAGACTCCATCTCCTCTGGTCCATCCTTCAAGTCCCTCCTCCAGCGCAGGCTAGAGCCACTGCTCCTGGTCCCACCGGAGTCTCTGCAAAATGCACGACTGACCGTATCACTCTCTCCTTTAAACATCTGTCCACAGCCTACAACAACATGGATATCTCTCACAGACATGTTGTTGAGGCCATATGCAAAAGAGGGGCTGCCTGTATATAAAGTTCAAAGACAGGCAAGAAGCTATGTAGGACTGGCCTGTGTATCTGCAGAACCCTTCCCTCCTGGCAGGGAGGGTCTCAACTACCAGGAGAGCTGATAATCAGGGTGAGACAGGAGGCAACCAGATCAGCACTTCTGGTGTTTTCCTTTTGCCTTAAACTTTGATAAGACTTGGCATCACACAGTTACATGGATATTTTGTCGTTGTGGAATTTTGCACTAATTCTGATTTTTCAGAAACATTCATTAAACTGGGCGTAGTGGTGCACACCTGTAATGCCAGCCCTCGGTAGGCTGAGGCAGGAGGATTACTGCAAATTGGAGGCCAGCCTGAACTGTATAGCGAAACCCTTCTTCAAAAAAGACCAAAACAGAAAATTGCATTAAGATTATAATTTATGCTGATGGCTCCTTTCTTTTTGGGATTCCTCTTCTCCTCAAATTTTACATGGCAGAATAGTGCTTCTTTGCCGTATGCTATTCCTGACCTTGTTTGGTAATGTTGCTTCTTAATCAGGCTGCTGGTACCCGGGGGCGTGCTGCTTGTCTGTGTACAGGTAGGGTTTTGCTCTTTTCTGTATGTCTATTATGCTTGAATTATTGGGTGGGGAGAGAAGGTTGAGCATGGTGACACATGTCTGTAATCTCAGCTACTCCAGAATGAAGGCAGAAGTTCTGGCTCGGAATCAAAAGTTCAAAACCAGCCTGGGCAGCTTAACATTATCCTGTCTCAAAATAAAAAAGGACTAGAGGTGTGGCTTAGTGGTAGAACACTTGTTTAGTGTGTGTGAGGCCCTGGGCTCAGTCCTCAGGATTGAAAAAGAAAATGAAAGAAAAGATTTTGCTTTTAAAATGTTGCTGGGGCCGGGCGTGGTGGCGCACACCTGTAATCCCAGCACTCGGGGCTGAGGCAGGAGGATTGTTGCGAGTTCGAGACCAGCCTGGGCTACAAAGTGAGCTCAAGGCCAGCCTGAACTGCAAAGCAAGACCCTGTCTCAAAAAGACAAGAAAAAATAAAACTAACTAAATAAATAAATGAAATCTTGCAGGAGCTCCAGAATAATGTCTCCTGTCTGCTTCCACCGGTGTCCCCAGCACCAAAAAACAGTAGCTGCTACACACTGGGTCTCAGTACATAACTGTTGAATGAATGAATACAATATTTTAGTTAATCCACAGGAACTCTAGGAGTATTTGCCTCTTCCTTTTTTAAAGTTTGGGGAAATAAAGTAATTTGCGCCCAATCAGGCAGGCACTGAGTTTTCTCCCCTCTGTTAAATGAGAAAACAAAACAGCGTCCATCCTTTGATGCTTTGCAGCTCCTTGACCCAGCACCAGCTGTTAAGCAGTTTACAGTGCCTGACTCTTATCGCTTAGATTGCAATTATCTGCACCTTATCTTCCCCGGAAATAATGACGTCTTCAGGTCAGGGGCTCAGGCATCTCTCTCTTGACTTGTCTAACAAGTTATTTGACACAGGAAATAAACTATAACTGTTTAATCAATGAATGGATCAAAGAGTGAATGAAGGAGGTTGTAGGAAGGATGTGGCAGGCAGAGCACAGGTTTTGGAGGTAGACTTGCAGCTGTGTGTCTTCAGGTGTGTTCCTTTACCTGAGTCTCAATTTCCCTGACTGTAAAACGAGAATAATGTCAGGACTTGCCTCAGAGATCATGTGTGATTATAAAGGGGAAAATGACCAGCCGGATGACTGGTATATACTTGAAAAGGGTAACTCGTTATTTCCAGCTCTTTACAGCCTCAAAGCCTGATTTACTTCAAGGTAGCAAACATCTACTTTGCTTCATTTCTGTTTTTGTTTGAGACGGGGTCTCATTACCTAGTTCAGCCCTTAAACTTGGCCAGCCTTGAAGTCACAGCTATTCTCCTGCCTCAGCCTCCTGACCACGTGCACCTAGTTTGTCTTTCAATTTCTGTGTGTGTGTGTGTGTGTGAGGGAAGTCTCTGAGGTTGGAAGGAGAGGACCTAGCGCAACCCCACGAAGGGCAGAGTGCTGCAGTAGTCATAAAGCCATAAAGTCCAGCTTTATGGCCCAGCCACCCCCTGTCCCCTGAGGTGCCATCTTTGGTGAGTTTCTTATTCCCTGTGGGCTTTGTTCTTTTTCTCTGGGTAATGAGCCCACAGTAATCTCTGAGAAGGACTCAGTAATTTGGCCCTGGGCCCAGGGCTCTGTGCCCAGGCGCCCCTCCATAAGGACTGAGTGTGAGGAATTAACCTGGTACCCCTGAGGTGGAGGAACAGCATGAACAACTGGAAGGATCAGACATCCTGAGAAGTTCAGGGATGATGGGAAAATCAAAAGGCCGGGTTTGGCTGTTTTGTTCTGAAAACTATTATGTTCTCCAGAGAAGTAAAATAGCAATGCTTTTCACATGGCTATAACTTTCTAATTGGGTAGAGCACCTTGCCACAACCCTTTCTTGAGTCTTGCCTGTGCCTTTGGCTCAAGGTAAGACCAGAAAAGTTCAGGGAACTGAGGCACAGAGAAGTGAAGCTCCTGGTTTGAGATCTCAGTGAGGGAGGGTCTGGCAGTCACTTGGATACATGTGTAGGGACAGTTTGGGCTCCTTAGGCCGGGTTTGGTGAGGGACTATGCTCCTTTGAGAGATAGAGAGGAAGGGGTCCGTGCATGTCAGCAAGCAGCCAAGCTGACCACACCGAGGTTTTGAGACCTGCTTTTGGGTAGCTGCACTGTCTCACATAAGCCCCTCCTTACATTACTTTTCTCCTCAAAATTCCCATTAGCCCACCAAACCTATCCCCCAAGCAACAAACCCCATAAGTCATCAAGTAGGGACCTTCGGACAGGATGGAGACGGGGGCCCCTACCCCATAAAACAGGACTGATGCCCCAAATTTGTCCCCGTCCCAGCTTTGGACCCCCCTGCTCCTCCAGAGTGGCTTTGTGCCACTTCTTGTGATACCTGAAATACAGTTTTGGCTTTGGACTGGTCTTCTTGGACTCCTCTCCTTTCACATCAGAGACAGAGACAAACTCGACTAGGGTGAGTCTGGGGACCCCTAGACCCTGGACCTAATGGATATAGCATACAAAACGGGCCTCTTCTAGACTCTGCCATGAAGCAATCGGAGCAGAAAGGCAGCACACAGCTCACCTCCTCACCCAGCAGCCGCCACCCAGCCTGCATCTACCTGTGCAGACTCCCCGCCCAGCCCCCACCTGCACACCACCTGGCAGTCACATGCACATTCATCACGGACAGGCGGACTGACTCATGCATTACACTGCAGCTGACTCACACCTCAGGGGGCAGTGAGAACCAGAGGAGTGCCTGGAGGAGCCGTTCCTTTCCATGTGGAGGTTGAAGGCTCCAGGGCCTGGGTAGTCTAGCTCATAAGAAAGGGAAAGTTCTAGGGCTGGCTGGAGACAGGACCTTGTACTTGGAGAAGGGAGAGCCGCTCCACTCTGGGCTGTTACAAATCTGTGGGATGGGTGGCTCCCAAGACTTTGTCATGGAAAGGTTACCAAAGGTAATGTCCCAGAATTGCCGCAACAAGGCTGTGAGGGCCCAGCTCTGTGTGGGGATGGATGAAGCAGTGTGTAACTCCTGATGTCACACAAACACAAAGCACTCATTAAAACTGTTGGAGATGTACATTCATTGACATGGAAAGACAGCCACAATATTTTTGAATGGTGAAAACAGGTTACAGAAGCCTATGTTTGTCACAGTATCTGAAGTAAGTATGCGTACATCATGTAGTTGGAGTTCTATAAATGCATGCTGAATGTTCACTGAAATTATCTATGGGTGGCACAATTAGGAGTGATTGTTTTCTTCTTTTGTACTACTGTATCTGCATTTCACTGACATGAATGGATATTAATTGAGTAATAATTCTTACCTCTCAGGGCTACAGTGTATATTAACTAAGATGTTTATTCACTTGTTCAATAAATATTTGTTAAGCACCTAGTGTATGGTGGAGTTTGTGAAAGCTGGCAAGTGGTAGAGGCTTGGTAAGTTGGGGTCACTCAAGGATCTGGTTCCCAGGAACTCACAGTGAGGCTGGACTCTTGTGTGCAGAGACTTCTGCACAAAAGGTCTATATCTGATGTGGATTAAAGGATGTAAAAACAGGAGTGTTTTAGCTACTCACTTCTATAGTGGCTCTTAGTAGCGATGATTTACTGTTTCTCAGGATTTTGTGGATTGACCAGGCAGTTCTGCTCCACATGATGTCAGCTTGGGTTGCTCATGCAGCTGCATTCTGTGGACGCACATGTGGGCCATTCTCTCCACATGTCCTCACCTGTTCCCTGCAAGATACCTTGGGCTTCCTCACAGAATGGCAGCTGGCTTCCAAAAGGTGTTCCAGAAGGACCTGCCCTAATGTAGGAAAGTTCATACACCCAGCCATATCAATGTAAATTATTCTGGATATAAATTGTGTTGTCCTCTTAATCTATAATAAACATTTGTCTGCAAGTGAATATTTTCCCAATACAATTTTAATCAATTAATTAATTAATTATATTTTTATGGCATCAGAGACCGAACCCATGGCCTCACACATGCCAGGCAAGCACTCTACCACTGAGCTGTACTTCCAGCCTTCTTGACACTCTATTTTTAGTGAAACTGAGGGAACAGGTGTATACCGCCACACATGGCTCACTGATTGAACCAGTCCCCTACTAATAAATACTTTAAATAATTTTTATTTTGGAGCAGTTACAAACAACTCTGTGAACAACTGCATAGTAAGAATGCAGTACAAATCCTTGTAGGAAAGGGATTACAAGGTCAAAGACAGATGCATTTTTTAAGACATTGCCAAATTGTCCTTCAAAAATATTGCCTTATACTTCCACCAGGTATAAAAAGGACTTGACCTTTCACAGTCCTCTGATCAATACTGGGCCTGTTTACTTTTTTAGTCCTTGTCAGTCAGATCTAAATGTTATCTTATCATGGTATTTCATTTCTGTCTTTGAAAGAGAGAAAAATCCAGGCATGGTAAGCCATGCCAGTAATCCCAACTCTCTGGGAGGCTGAGACGGGAGGATCACAAGTTTGAGCCCAGCTTGTGCAATTTAGCAATTTAGTAGATCCTGTTTGAAAATAAAAAATTAAAAGGGCTAAGGATGTAGCTCAGTTCAAAGGCCCTGGGTTCAACTCCCAGTGCTACAAAAAAGAAAAAGAGTCAAAGTACCCCCGAGGCAGTGCTCCAGGCTCATACTGGGAGGCAGCCCTAACACAACTGCAAGGCCGAGGCAGTGCAGTGCAGCATCTCTCTGCCTGGACTCGGGCTGGAGCACTGAAGCACTGAAGCACAGCACCAACAGGCATGCATGTGGCTGTGGCATTGTCATTGTCCTTGCTGTGCCAGGACAAGTCCACTGCTTTCTGTCCCTGTAGGCCTTCTGATGGGCACAGGACACATGGCCTCATCTGCCATGGTGAGCCGGGTCTGACCCTGTCCCCTCTGACCCACTCTGAAGATCCCAAGACTGATGGCAGCCACGGCTAGTGAGAGTGTAACAAAAAGGATACCCAGGCGGGATGCCCACACTGGTCTTTGTTCTTATGGCCTCATAAATTCATTTGCTTGGGAAGGCAGCTATGCTCACCACTATACCACCAACGCAGGCCTTGCTCATTTGCTTGGGGACACCTTCCCATGTACACGTTGGGCCCCTGGACTTGGGGTCAGCCTGCATCTACTTGGCTATGGAATAAGCAGTGGAACTTTTCTGAGCCTCAAGTTTTTATGTAGAAAATGAGGGCACTAAAGCTTTCAAGATTATTAACTTCCTGTATGCCTGATACTTGTGACCCTCATAGGAACTCTCGTAGGTTGAGAGGGCCCTGCACTCTTCACAGACGAGGCCAAGAGAGGTCCAGAGAAGGAAAATAACTTGCCCAAGATTACCTACTAAGTAAGCAGCAGCGCTGGAGATGAGCTCAGACCAGCCGAGACCAGAGCCTAGGTGAACTCTGGGCGCCATGAAGGATTGACTGAGAGAGATGGTAAGGAGCTCTGCTATACTCTGTGATGACAAGGCAGTTTTAGACCTGTCACCTGGCTGGATGATGAATTTGAGTTTTCCTCAGTGGGCAGCATGACCGGACTAGGGACTCTGTGGAGAGCCAAGGTTCCCACAGGAGCCTCTGAAAAGATGTGCAGTTCCTGCAGAGGGAGGCAGGGCCTTTCCCTGAACATTTGTTACCATCTTCTTATGGACACACGTGCTAGGAAACTTTTAACTACACGCAGGCCTGTGCTGTACTCAGCTTTCATGATGGTTCTAGACTAAATGTACTGTTGTGATCTCCGTTCTTTAGACGGGCTGCTGGGGCTGCTGGGGCACAGGGACATTGGGTAACTTGCCAGGATGGGAGAGCCGGGGTTCCTGGCTGACTTAGGAGCTTGCCCTCTTAACCACAGTCCAGGGGTGAGGTGCTCCTGGCTGGAACATTGGCATTTACACAGCCTGTGCCCTGTTAGCCCATCAGAGCTGCCTCTGAGCCTTGCTGGTGACCAGGCAGGGTCATTTGCCATCTTACCCCTCACCGATGAGGCCCGGGGGGCAGGGGAAGGGTACAGCAGAGGCTGCTCAGACTGGATAGGGAAATGGTGGGGTAGGAAAAATCTCACAGTTGTTGTGGGATCCCTGCCTACCAGGGAAGCTATGACCTCGGCAGTGAGAGCAGGCGGGTGTTCCTTTCAGGACTGAAGGTGTGGCAGGATGGGAAGGGAGAGTGAGGTCAGGGGAGCATCGAGCTGGGAAGGGGAGAAGGCAAGTGTCTGGGGGTTTGTGGGGGAAAGATAAGGGAGCTGGACAGGCCAGGAATGGGGTTCGGCTTGGAGAGCACTTAGTGGAGAGTTTAAATAGGGGCCGTGCGGGAGTGCAGAGCCCTGGGTTAGAGATTACTGGATGCAAATCGTGGTTTTTACACTTATGAGAATGGTGAGTCCGAGCAAATGATTTTCCTGAGCCGCAGTGTTCTTGTCTGTAAAAGACCCGGAATGCTGTCTGGGTTAGGTCCTGGCGCTGCCACTTAGTAGCTGACCTAGGGCAAATGAGCTCACCTTTCTGGGTCTCAGTAAAGTGGGCCTGGAAACAGAAGAAAGTTCCCCAGCAGACGTGTCAGATAGGATCAAGGGGCCTGGGTGCAGGTGTAGAACCCTTAGAGCAGGCTTTTCACCTGCTGAGGATTTGCTTCCCTCCTCCTCAGCACCACAGCCTCACTCCATTATCACCCTCACGGGGGCTGTCACCATCAGCATCGTCTTCATCACTGCCTGCATCAAAGGCTTCTCGGGAGGCTTACGCAAAGCAGCTTGTACAGGCTGTCTGGCACAGGGGTTATTAAATAATTACGGGGCAGAGTGACAGGTGCTGTGCCGTAGGCAGAGAGAAGGTATAGGAAGACTCACAGGGAAGAGAGTAGCTCTGCCTCACTGTGTAAAAGAAGGTTGGGAAAGGCTTCCCAGAAGAAATGGAGTTTTAGGTGGGCCTTACAGGATGTGTAGACGTTCTCTAGAGCAAGAGGAAGATAGGAAGATAAACTCGTGCAAAGATTTGGCTGAGGGAGAACCTGAGTGTATCGGAGGAAGACAGGTAGTTTCGTTAGGCTGTGCTTGGGGTGAGGGGCAAGACGTAAGGCTGTACAGGGACACTGGGGCCAGACCTCAGAGGGCTGGGTATACCTTAGGGGATTTACATTTGACCCAGTTGCTGGGTAGTTCCTCCTTGACAGTATGGCAGAATCTCCTCAGGCAGTTCAAGGAAATCTCTCCTATGGCCCCACTCAAGGGTATTCTGAATCTGTAGGGTTTAGAGAGACTCAGGGATCTTCACCATTTAAGGTTTGGCAGGAAAGTTTGATGCCTACCAGGGATGAGAACCCCTGACACTGGGGGAGGGAGGGTGTCTAAAAGAAGAGACAGGTCCCTTTGAGATGTCTGGCCCAGACTTCCAATATCTGAGCAGAGAGCTTGACAAGCTGAGGAATGGGTGTGGGAGACCCTGAGCCTCTGCTTCCCACCCCTTCCCAGGCAAGTGGCATACTCTGATGCCCACATTTACCTCCAGGCCTGAACTCTGGAGCTGTTTCTTCCTTGCAGCCCTTTGACTCCAGCAGGGACAACCAACCTTTCCGCCTCCCTCCCTCCCAACAAAAAGTTTTGTACCCCTCCACCATATGCAGGCCCTGAGGTACCAGGTAGCAGTTCCTTCCTCCTACCCCAAAGCTTTCAGTCAGTCCTGGCTCCCTCAGAATCTGCTGATTGCAAAGTGATTTGTCATCAGGAATGTGGCTAAATACAAGACAGCTGAAAGAGGAAATCCACCCAGGGTGTTCAAGCAGCAGCATTAGGGGCCAGTGGTCCAGTCTCTTGGCCCCATAGCTTCCCGGTCTTCCCCACCACACCTTCATGAACCCAGTCTCTTTGTCCTGATTTGCGCCTTGCCTGCCTGCCTTCTAGGCTAGGAGAGCCCTGGTGCCAAGAGTGGGCGTCAGCTATGTAACACACCTTCCACCCCAGCCTACAAAGAAGACAGCAATTTTGAGCAAATGCCGAGCAGCTCTTCCTCAGGGCAGGGTCAGAGACGGTTTCCTGCCAGGGTTAGCAGAAACAACAAACATAAGGAAATGACAAGGATTCTGGGGATTTCAGAGCACAGAGCTCAGGTACAGGATGGACCCCCGCAGAGAGCTGGGGGTAGGGCTCAGGAGGCAGCTTCCTCACCTCCTTCTTAGAGCTGGCTTAGTTTTTTTTTTTTCTTTCATGGGGATCCCTTGCTAGTAACCCCATCCACCTATTTACCAGATGTCTCTGTCTCATTCAGTTATTGCCATTCATTCATTTCTTCTCTCCTTTATTTGACACATGGGCACCATGAGCCAGAGACAGGATAAATCTGTAGGCAAAATATGGCCTCACATGGTGTCCTCAGTTGGATAGGGAGGTCAACAGAACCAAACAACTCCAACACAATGTAATTATCACTTCCATGGCATTGCTTACCTGATGTTATAAAAACAGGGTGTAACCAATGGAAGACTGATTGTTGAAGAATGAGCAGGAATTTAAGGAGAGCAGGCCACAGAGAGAGAGAATCAAGTGCAAAGGCACAAAGCATGTGCTGGCACACAGCTAAGGTTCAAGTAGCAGTGTGAGTCATTCTGGGGACTTCAGCAGGGGCAGCCCTAGCAGGGCCTTGCTTGCCGGGCTGAGGAACTAGAACTTTCTGTCTTAGGCAGTGTGTAGCCCTTAGAGGACTGTAGACATAGCAGATTTGCTACCTATTTATTTTTTATTTGCTCTACTGGGGATTGAATTCAGGGCCTTGCCCATGTTAGACAAGTGTCCCACCACTGAGCTGCATCTGCAGCTTGAGACTTGTTTTAGAACATTCGTGTGGAGGTTGGCTGGGGAGTAAGCTGGAGAAGGAACAGTCAGGCAGAGCAGCCCGTGAAGAGAGCCAGCAGGATAAGGACTGGAAGAGCGTGGCTCCAAGAGGCACTGGCCTGTAGAGCTGGCTCCACTGCAGGGAGGCTGGCAGGCAGGGACTGCGGCGCTTTAGCTTGAGCAGGCTTAAATGACCATGCAACTGATCTGTGTCTAGGGGTTTGAACAGTCCACAGCAGGACCTCAGCCCACATCTGGGAAAGACCTCAGTCCTCCCCTAGGGAAGAGTTTCCAAGGGCCACACAGGGTGTCAGATGGGGTCCTGCTCCTGAAGGGAGAAGGGGGTGAAAGGCAGAAAACTGAGGATACTTGACTCTGGGATATTTATGCCCCTGTTAAGCTGGTAGTAAAGACAACAGGAAGCATCTGGGGCTGTCTTCTTGCTGCGCCTGGCCTCTCTCGTGGAAGGTTCCCCTTAGGCTCCTCATTTTGATTCCAGTTTTGATCTGCTCCTCACCTGGGACTTGGGTCAGTCCTGCTCCTGGCTTCCAGCTCTTGGTGAGGGTGAGCACTGCCTCAACTCTGCCTGGTCAGGTGCCTCCAGAAATGTGCTTACCTTGCCATTCTCCATCGGGATCAATCTTAGGAGGGTGACCTGGGGGTCCGTGGACACCAGTGCTCACTCCCTGGAACCCGTGTGGCCAATTGGTTTCTCATATAGTAAACATTTCTTTAATCATCTACCATGAACCAGTGCCTGGACTGAGTGGTGGATTTAGACTCAGACTTAGGGGACTCAGACATACTCCTTGTGCTAGAAGACTTTACCGTTCAATGCAGACAAACACATTCAACACAACCCATTTCAACATAGCAAAGCACAGTATTGTAGGACTCAACATGACATATCTCAACACAAGATAAAGGACTTTAGATCTATTTTGCAGCACCTGGGGCCTCAGCTGGAGAAAGGGCAGCTCACAAAGGGCTGTGAGGACAGAGGAGAGAAGAAGCTGCCTACCGGAATGCCAGTGACGGTAGAGGTAAGGAGGGTCTAAAGTCAGATCTCTCGTCATTTGTCCTGTCTCTGTGGTCTTGGACTGATGACAACTCTGTGTCTCAGTGTCCACATCTGCAAATTGGAGAGAATAATAATGTGTGTCTCTTAGGGCTTACGTAAATAAAGTGTGTAAAGTGCCTGGAATGTGCTAAGCACAAAGGCATTAGTTATGCTGGTGGTTGTTGTCTTAGAATTGTAAAATTTTCTCATATGCCCAGATTCTTGGAGTGAGAGAACTATAGAATCACAGAGCCCTAGGATCTTAGAGCCTTAAACACAAAACCTAAGGAAAACACTGAGCCTCAATATTTGCTACAGGGGGTAGGGGGAGGCATCTCTGTCTCTTCAAATGGTAAGATTTCCTCTCATGCCAGGGTTAAGAATTCAGTTGCTCAAGTTGTACACTGTAGGCCTCTAGAGAAGGCCAGTCCCACAGACTCTGATGTGAATTGAGTCCCTAGGTGCCGTATGACCTGTACCACCACACAGCAAACACTGCTTCCTCCCTGCTAAATTTCAGGGAGGCTCAGATTTACTCCCATAATCTCTGTGTCCCGCAAAACATGCTGGCTTTTTTCCTGAACCATACCGACCTGAATGTCATAAAGTTGACTCCTAGATTTCGTATAAAAATTAAAATCATTCCCTCAACCACTCCTGAGTGTAGACCAACAAGAGGTTTTAGCATGTCCAGAGAAGGATCATATCCTGTGGAGCACAGATTACGTGAAGGACAGTTGATGCCATCCAGATGGTACGATGAGCGACTCCCCCTGTGCTAATCCCTTCCTCCCAACTCATTCCTCAGGAGCCCAGGCTTCAGCTTTCCCAACCTTATGGTGGGATCTCTGCTCAAAGCATCTCTCCCCAACAGAGGTAGTTCTTTCTCTTCTTAAGAACAATTCTGGGCCATAATTCTGGGTAGTAATTTTTGTATTTTTTTATCACCTTTAGTACCACTTATAAAACTCACTCAGAAAACATTAAAATCAAATAATCTTAGGAACAAGTACTTTGTAATAATCTAGCCTAAAGGTTGTAGTTCTAGAAATATGGATATTTGTAGAATCCTCCAAACACTACCAATGGGAGGAGCTGTGAAGCGTCACTGAGACCTCACCTCTTTCAGCGTGGGTGTCTCCTTTACAGCACTCCTGGTCTCGACTTACAGTGTTTCTGCTTACCCTCAGCTGCCTCTGGAAAAGTCTGTAATAAGGAGGGCCTTAGCTTCCTTCTGTACTTGTGAGAACTCAAGTGGACCACTGCTCAAGACCTGGGAGGTAAATGGGAAGGTCAGAATGCCGTAGCCTTGCTAGACCCATAAGCTGGGTGGTCTCGGTTATGGTGAACACAGTGCGCTCAGCCATGATCGGGGCAGACTATGGCACTAAAGGGTGAATAGCAAGGGTGGTGATGGCGGTTACCCTCTATGGGTAAGTTGTACTTCTGTATCATTAGGACCAAATAATTTTAAATTTCTCTTTCTTTTTTTTAATTTCTCTTGAGTTTTTTTTTGGTTCCAATTTATATTCCAAAATGTATTGCCAGCTATCTTTCTTATATTGCTATCTTAGTTTAATTCCACTCAATGTAATTCCAATATCCTCTGAGAGAGACATTGTATGATTTCTAGTCTTATAACTTTGTTAAGCTGTGTTTTATTGCTCATGAAGGTGGTCTATCTTAGTGAATACCCCCATGCGAGCTTGAGAAGAATGCGTAGTCCACCGTTGTTGGGCAGGATATGCCATCTACAACAGTTAGGGCTGGGACTAGCATGCACCATGCCCTGGTCTGATCATCTGCATAGGAAAAAATCAAAGAGTAAAAAGTTTTTTAAAAAGCAGAGAAATAAAAACTGACCAACAGAGAAGCAAAGATAAGAGTTATAGCAGGCTTCTTAAAAATCAAGCAAACAAGAGAGTAAAGCAAAATATTTAAAATGTTGAGAGGAAAAACCCCACCAACCTAGTATTCTGTATCCTGCAAAATGTTTTCACTTTGGCACTACATATACTAAAACTGAAATGACGGAGAAGATTAGCAAGATCTCTGGGCAACCATAACATTAAAGTTGTGGAGAATCTCACATATTTAAATATAGTTAAATAGGAGAAATAAACTTAAAGAGATCTGTTGTATAGCAGTTACTATAGTTAATGATAGTCTACTATGTTCTTTAAAATGTTGATTGCTTTCACCCTAGAAATGATAACTCTGTGAAGTAATGTATTTGTTATTTAGCTATATTTCACCATTGTGCAGTGTATATATACACTTTAAAACAGCACGTTATACTTAATAAATACACACAGTTTTTTCTGTCAATTTAAAGAGTAAGAAAATTAAAATGTTCCTTTAAACATAACCTTCAATACCACTGGGCATGGTGGTGCATGCCTGTAATCCCAGCACTGGAGAAGCTGAGGCAGAAGGCTCGTTGCAAGTTCAAGACTAGCCTGGGCTACAAAGTGAGCTCAAGGCCAGCCTGAACTTCACAGTGAGACCCTGTCTCAAAAAGACAGAAAAGATAACAAAACAAAACAAAAAACATTACTTTCACTTATTACCCTGCCCTCTTCTCCTCTCCCTTCCCCTCCCCTCCCCTACCCTTCTCTCTTTCCTGCCTCCTCCCCTCCCTTCCCCACCCTTCCCTTTCCCTCCCCTCCCCTCCCCTCCTTTCCCTTTCCCTTCTTTCTGAAAATCTGACTTTTTCACCTATATTGTTTTCCTTCTCTCAGAAGCATTTTTTAAAAATATGCCTTGCAAAGCAGGTCCATTAGCAAAAATTTTCCTACTTTTGTTGGTCTGAGAGTCCATTTCTTTATCGCTTTTTTTTTTTTTTTGCGGTACTGGGAATCGAACTCAGGACCCTGCGCCTGCCAGGCAGGCACTTATTCCACTGAGCTATATCCCCAGCCCTTCTTTATCGCTTTTGAAGGAAGATTGACAGGATATAAATACTAGGTTGGTCAGTTTTTTCTCTTAATACTTTAAATATTTTACTTTACTCCCTTCCTTCGCTTGCTTGACTTCCAAGAAGCTGAATAGGTCATCTTTACTCCTGGGTAGGAGTTTGTCTCTCCTCTGTTTTCTTTCAAGGTTTTTTGTTGTTGTTTTAAGATTTTAAAATTCCATATCCCTTTCCTCCAACATCTACCCCTTATCCTTGATTTTACGCAATTTGACTATGATACACCTGTGTATAGGTTTTTTTATTTTTATTTTTGAAATTTATCTTGCCTGGTGTTCTCCGAGCCTCCTGATCCTGGGCTTAGTGTCTCCCATTAACCTGGTGAAATTCTCCATTATGGACTCACATATTTCTTCTATTCCTTTCTTCTTTAGATATCACCGTTATGCATCTGGTATATCTTGTGTGTTTGGGCCAGAATTCTTGGATATTCTTTCTCATCTTTTCAGTCTTTTTTCTCTTCACATTTCTAGGTTTCTACTGACACATCCTCAGGCTTAGAGATTATTTCCCCAGCTGTGTCCAGTCTACAACTGAGCTCAGCGAAGGCACCCTCTGTGCACTTACAGTGTTCTGGCCTCATTTCTTTCCTGGAGTTTCCATCTCTCTGCTTATGCTGCCTCCTTGTTCTGCGCGGGACCTGTGTTTCCACTCATGACCTTCTCATGTTCACCACAGGGGTTTTAAATGTCCAAGCCTGACGCCTCGAACGCCCCTCACATCTGACTCTGGCTCTGCTGTTTGCTTTGTTTCTCCGAATTAATTTTCGCCTCGTAATTTTTTTTTGTTGAATGTTATACATGATGCACTTAGCAAAAGGAATTCCAGTACAATGGGATTTTAGTGATGCAGTGGAGAGGCGCTGCAGAGGGGGGTGTTTTATGGTCCTGCCATTCGGTCTCAGTTCTTCGGTGAACTGGAAGCCTTGGCGATATACGTTACTGGCACCTCTTAGTTTTTCCCTCCTCTTGGACTGTGGCTAGAGGATGGCTGGAGGGGGCTGACTTGGGATTTCTTTTCTTGTAACAGAAGTTGAGAGAAGGTAGAAATTGGATATTTCCCTTTCCCCGGGTCAGTTTTGTCCCCATAAAACAGCCTCTCTTGGGAGCTGATCTTAAGAAGAACAGAGTGCTCTTACATATTTAAAAATGATCACTCTTCTCATTCCCCTGCTGGAAGTAGAAGGGGATTTTTCTCTGTTACTTGTTATAAGAACCTAGTGGAGACCCTGAACATAAAACTCACAAACATGTGCCCCCAGCCGCTGTCCTCACGAATGGATCTTCCTGGAGTTTTAAATTCTCAGATTTTTCAACACTGAATCTCCAGCAGTTCTTTTATTACAGTTTCCTGCCATGGCACTAGGTCCTGTGGAGGTTCCGCTCCAGTTGGTTATGATTCTCCATCTCCACCTGTCTCTATAGGTTTTGGGTCAGAAGGCTGCCCTGTGACCTCACTTCTCTGATTAGTGTAAGAAGAGATGTTTATTTGTCCATTTGTTCAACTTTTTATTTGTTGTTAGGACAGAATGACAATTTCCAAACTCCTCACATGCTTGGTGGAAAATCAGAAGTCCCACTACTGTGATTTGTACACTCATGTGGAAGTAAGCGTTTTGTACATGTGATTCTTGTGGCTCAGCAAAACTTAGGTGGTCACACAGATAAAAAGTAGGGTTTGAACTTATAAAGCCTGTGTGTATCCCACCTACCATGCTGCCCCACAGAACTAAGTATATTCAGGGTAGGCTTCAGTGCCAGAGGTAGACATGAACTAGAAATAGAGTCAGGAGCCCAGACCAAAATGGAGGAGGAGAAGAACCAGGCGTGGTGGTGCACATCTGTGATCCCAACACTTGGGAGGCGGAGGCAGGAGGATCACTGGGAGTTCAGAGACCAGCCTGGCCTACAAAGTGAGCTCAAAGCCAGCCTCACTGCATAGTGAGATCCTGTCTCAAAAAAACAAAAAACAAAAAAAAAAATTAAGAGGAAACCCAGAGGCTAACAAGGCTTTCATGACACGTTCTTGGCAGGCCATCAACCAGGTCTTTCCAGGTAAGTGCTGAATATTGATTCATTTGCTTTCCATCTCTGTCACCTTGGGCAAGCCCCTTACCTCTCCTAGCCTCAGATTCTAAGTAGGTAGCTGAGGACCTGGAAAATGGTAACTGCTTTAAAAATGGAAGTTGTTATTGTTGTTGCTATGGTGTGGTTAATATTAATGGCTGGGGAGCTGTAGGTGCTGATTCTCCTCCAGCCCTGGCCAGGCAAAGTCAGTGAGTGGAGAAGAGGTCAGAGATATCAGAGGATGGCATTCTGACTCCTGATAGCATGGTGGAGAAGGTGGAAGCTTTGGAACCTCAGTGAAGACTCATCCTGTTGACAAAGATGGAATGAAATATGGCAGCTCTATCTTCCCATGAGTCATGCTAGCACCCTCCTTTCTGGACTACTCCTCTCAGGACTACTGCCCTCGTTGGTACCCACGGCCTGTGATATTAAGAGCACAGTAGGACTGATCTTCCTGATCCTTCCTTGGAGTCAGGTGTGCCAGTGGTGTAAAGGAGAAACATCCTAGTAGCTCTTGCTTGGAGCTAACACCGACACTTCCCAACCAATTCTATGCCAAAGCTGATGGCAAGAACTTCTGCTTCTGGTCAGGATGGAGTAAGACAGACCACATTTATCCGTTTATTGGAAATAACTTATCGCTTCTTGGCCTTTTGGCTAAGACCAAGTGGAAATAACTTAGAAAAAAAAAGTGAGGACTGACTCAAGACATTTGACATCAGGCAATGAAGAACAATGATGGATGAGAGCAGGGAAGAAAAACAAGGTGAGACCAGTGACATTACCAGGAAAGCAAAGAAGCAAGAAAATATTGCCTATAGTGAAAATACTGGTCAGTCTGTTGACACTGACTCAGAAATGACACGATGGTAAAGTCAATAATATCACATAGTATCAGAAGTTATGAGGATTATATTTAATATGTTAAACTAGGATAAAGGATTGACTATACAGACCAGACACTGATTATTGTGTGTGTAGGTGGGTGGTACTGGGGAGTTAACACAGAATGCTGAACTACACCCCTAACCTTTTTAAATTTTGAGACAGGGTCTTACTAAGTCACTAGGTTGCCCAGACCAGGCTGGGCTCAAACTTGAAATTCTCCTGCCTAGGACTCATAGAGTGCTGGAATTATAGGAATGGGTCACTGCATCCAGATCCTGGCCATATTTAAAAAGAGCCAAAGAAAACTTAGAGATGGATGGTGCACACCTGTAATCCCAAAATCCCAACACTCAGGAGGCTGAGGCAGAAGCATCACCATAAGTCTGAGGCCAGCCTGGGCTACAGGGTTAGTTCAAGGCCAACCTGAACTAATACAGCTAGACTCTGTCTCAAAAAAAAAAAAAAAAAAGAAAAGAAAAGAAAAAAGAAAACGTGGAGATTGTCTTGGTTACTTTTCTCTCGTTGCTGAGACAAAATACCCAACGCCCAAATTGAAGGAAGGAAAGGTTTATTTAGCTTACAGTTTGTGGAGGTTTTAGTCCTTACTTGGCTGGTTCTGAGGCAGAATGGCACATGGCAGAGGGAAAACTCTTCATGGCAGCAGAGCACAGCAAAAGCCGCAAGCAAAAGGGAGAAATGGCTGCAAGCAGCCTCCTTTTCTTCCCTACATTGTAAACAACCTACCCCACCCAGGGGTCGTGAAACTCTCACACCATCTCCATGCCCTCCTCTTCCACAGGCTCAGGATGTTTACAAAGGAAGCACCCCAGCTTCCTCCTGAGTCACTCAGCTAAACCTCTAGATTCCCCAAGTTGACATAATGTATCAACCATAACATTCCACCCCTTGTCAACTTGGCAACCAGGCACATTTTTTTAAAACGAGTTTCCAGATACAAAGACATGCTTGTATTAGAACCATAACATTTTTGCCCCCATACAAGTGAAAATTAAACACTTCCAACATTTAAAGGCACAAAATAAACATTACCATTCCAAAAGGTACAAACAGGGGGATACAGAGCATTGGGACCAAAGCAAGTCCAAAATCCAGCAGGGCTAACATTGTGTCTTGTAATTTCACATCCAGCATCTGAAGCAACTTGTGGCACATTGTAAGCTCCAAAGGGCTTGTGTGAATCCACCCCTATGGCACTTCTGGTGGTTACAGCCTCCACGGCTTTTCTCTTAGGCTTGCTTTGCTCCCTCTTTGCAGCTTTCCTTAGATGATCCACAGTTCTGTCTTTTCTAAACTTTTGAGGTCTCCAGGGCACTTTTTGCTTCACACTCAGCCTCACATATTGCCCTCTCTGGGGCACACTGCCTGGCCTCCCAGGCCTTCTGAAATCTGGGCAGAAGCCTCTTTAACCTCAGAACTCTTGCATTTTCCTTGCACCTAAAGCCAGGGCCACATGGATGATGCCAAGGTCTGCAGCCACCTGGAGCAGTAGCCAAACCTTCCTCTCTCTTGGCCATAGGGGTCAAGTGCCTGGATCGCTGGGCACACTGAGTCCAATTCTGAGGAGCAAATTTTTTATGTCGTCTCCATTCTGGAACCTGGTGCGGCCGCTGCCGCCATTCTGGAACATGGCATTCTTTGGCTTCCTTCTCAAGGCAAGGTCTTTCACCTTTGCAGTTTTGAGGCTGCAAAGGGTGGAGACTTGCTGCTTGTGATGCCCTCAGGCCATCTATTCCATTCTCTTGTTCCTTCTCAGCAATAGAGATCTTCTCAGCTCTATCTTTGCAATCCACAGCTTTACTGGAGTTTCCTTTTTTTTTTTTTAATTTTTTTTTTAATTTTTTTTTTTTTTTTGCGGTACTGGGGATCGAACTCAGGACCCTGCGCTTGCTAGGCAGGTGCTTATTCCACTGAGCTATATCTCCAGCTCCTACTGGAGTTTCCTTTCTGGCCAAACGCACATTTTAAATCATCTTGCTGGGCTCTTTGCTCTTGATTGTCAATATAATCTGGCTAAAAGCCCCCAACAATAGCCATGCCACTGCCCCAACATTTGACTGCCTTGAAATTTCTTTTGCCAGATTGATCAGTTCGCTGCCAGCCTTAATCTCTGTCTTAGGTAAAGTCTCTGGACACGAGCAAAATGCAGACAAACTTTCTGCCAAGCCATAACATACATCATCTGGAGTCCCAACAACCAGTGCAGTCCTTCCCATCAGAAACCTTCCAAATCCAGTCTTTACCGGCAGGATTTCTAACAGCCTTCTGGTCTTCCGAGCTCTGACCATAATCTCCCATACAGAACAGCCGAAGGCATTCCAGTGCTTCCCTTTCAGGCGACATCTCTGAACCTTTCCAAACTCTTCCCACAAGCAATTTCCAAAGGTTCTTGAACCACATGGTCAGGTATACTAACAGCAACAACCCCACTCTCGATACCAAATTCTGTCTTGATTACTTTTCTCTCGTTGCTGAGACAAAATACCCAACACCCAAATTGAAGGAAGGAAAGGTTTATTTAGCTTACAGTTTGTGGAGGTTTTAGTCCTTACTTGGCTGGTTCTGAGGCAGAATGGCACATGGCAGAGGGCAAACTCTTCATGGCAGCAGAGCACAGCAAAAGCCGCAAACAAAAGGGAGGAATGGCTGCAAGCAGCCTCCTTTTCTTCCCTACATTGTAAACAACCTACCCCACCCAGGGGTCGTGAAACTCTCACACCATCTCCATGCCCTCCTCTTCCACAGGCTCAGGATGTTTACAAAGGAAGCACCCCAGCTTCCTCCTGAGTCACTCAGCTAAACCTCTAGATTCCCCAAGTTGACACAATGTATCAACCATAACAGAGACAGAAACTATAATGCCTGAGATGCAAAATACAATGGATAGAAACAATGGCAAATTAAACATTGTGGAAGTATTTCTATTCACAGATCACAGGATTGTATATATAGAAAAATATATGGAACCTACAAAAGAGCTACTACAATAAGTGAGTTTAGCAAGGATGTAGGCAACAAAATCAATATACAAAACTCAATTATATCTATGCATTTGCAACAAACTGAAATTAAAATTATTCAAAATTTCAATAGCATCAAAATTATGAGATATTTGGGGATAAATCTGGTAAAACGTGTCAGGAGCTAGACAATGAAATGATAACTGATTGCTGTGGTAAATTAGCACTGTCAACAAAAGAATAAATATATTTAATTTTAATAAAATTTAAACTTGTTACTCTTAGATATTAAAAAGATGAAAAGACAAGACACAAACTGGAAGGAAAAAAGAACCACTAACCTGGCAAGAGATTTGGTTTCAGAATATAGAATGAATTGTTAGAAATAAGCACTAAGAAAACAACCCAATTAAAATATGGACAATGATTCAAATAGACACTTTACCAAGATATAGACAATGCTAGTAAGACATGAAGATACTTAATATCATGGTCACTAGCAGAATTCAAATTAAAACTATAATGCAATATTTCTACACATCTGTTAGAATGTCCAAAACAAAAAGGTTTGGCCAAGTCAAATGTTGCAGAAAATGTGGGACAATTGGAATTCTCATATATGCTTGGGGTAGTGAAGCATATACCTATGAAATAACCCAATAATTCCACTCCTAACAATTTACCCAAGGGGAACAAAAGTATTACAGAAACTTGTATGTCAACATTTGTAGCAACTTTATTTGCAATAGCTAAAATCTGGAAATAATCCAGATCCCAGGGCCATAGAAAAGGATAAGGGTTTGGCCCAGGGATTACTCAGCAGAAGGTTTGAACAGGGTCCATCTGGAAATGTGGAGCCTTGAATGAGAGACTTCTGGGTGCCAGTTATGACTCTGCCATCCATGAAAATAGTGAGTTTGGGCAAATGACTGCCTTGATCCTCAGTATCTCCATCTGTAAAAGGACTGAAACCCAGTGGGTACCTGGAGCACTGCTCGGCTTAGATCCTGGCTGTTACTTACTCGTGTGACCTAAAGCAAATGAGTTCACTTCTCTGGGCCTCAGTGACCCTGGATGTAAGACGGGGCTGATAATAAAAGGACCCACTTCAGAGAGGTGCAGCGCAGATGCAGGGGACTGACTGCACATGTAGAAGCCTTAGAGCAGGCTTGTCCACCTGAGAAGTCTTTTTTAGCCTCATCTTCTTCCTCATGACCATTGTCCTCTTCAGTACAGTCTGCATCAAAGGACTCCAGAGATGTTTACACAAAGCAGCTTTTACCAACTGTTTGGCACAGGCATTGTTAAATAATTACAGGGCAGAGTGACAGGTGCTATGACGTAGTATGCTGAGACATTCACAGAAAAGAGAGAATCCTACGTGGCTGAGTGGAGGAAGGCGGGGAGTGCGTCCCAGAGGAAGTGGTGCTTCAGTTGCACATTGCAGGATGTGTGGAAGTTCTCCAAAGAGAGGAGGAGAAGACAGGAAGATGAACTTATAGAAGACCTGTTGGTGAGAGAGAATGAATGTGTCACAGGAGCGGGGCAGGGGGCAGTTTCACGAGATTGTGTTTGAGGTGAGGGGCCAGGCATAGGCTGCACAGGGGCATCAGAGCCTGAGTTCAAACAGCTGGGAGTCCTTTGTGGGGCACTTAAAGTGGATCTCATAGGTGGACAGTTCCTACTTGTCAGAATCGCAGAGTCACCTGGGACACTTTAAAAAAAAATGGTTCCAACCTGGAATATTCTGAGCCAGTATTTCTGACTCAGACCTGTAGGAATCAGCTTACTCCCACTCCAGGAATAGGTTTAGTTGGTTTCATCCAATTCCTATAGCCCCCTCTGTCTATAGCCACTGGCCCAAGGGGAGCCCTGAACCAAATCAGAGCCAAAGAAAAGTAGGAGAGGTTTTTATTGGCATTCATAAGAAAAAGAAGTTCCCCCGCTTTTCCCCACAAGGCTACAAGAGAAGCTCCCTTTCAGCCTTAGTCATAAACTAGAACTCTGACTTTTTTCCAGAGAAGAGCTTTTATTGGCCAGAAACAAAGAGCTGACTACTCATGCTGCCTGGGTCAAGTGGGCATTAACATAAGAATATGTGTGGCAAGCTGAACAGAGTGGCACACTCCAGGAATCTTAGTACCCTGGGAGGCTGAGGCAGGAGGATTCCAAGTTCAGACCCAGCTTGGGCAACTTGGCAGTTTAGTAAGACTATGTCTCAGATTAAAAATAAATATTTTTTAAAGGGCTGGGGTATAGTTCAATGCAAAGGCCCTGGGCTCAATCTCCAGTACCACTAAAGAAGCAAAGCAAAACAACAACAAAGAAAATCAGAATAACTCATGTAAAAAGTGAAATTGCAAGGTATAAAGAACTTAATTAGCAATGGGCCTCATGAGGTCAAAACAGAGGGAACCCCTAATGTTAAGGAATTCAGTTCCTCCTTCATTAACAGATGTCTATTAGATCTGTGACCTAATGTCACTCATTCTAAATGTCAGAAATCTCAACAAAAAGATCCTTAAATGATTCATTCCCTGAACAATTTCTGTGACCAACTTTACAGATATTTAATAAGTAATGTCTCTTGGACACTGTAACCCATATATATAGACCCTAAGTATTTTATTGGATAAATATGGTAGATGCTTTCTTTACAATTTTTTAAAAATTGACAATTTAAAATAGTAACTACACCTTCTACTTTCTGGCCGAATTTCTCAGAGGCAGTCCTTTCATTTTTGGTCATTCCAGTGGATATACAATAGTTTTTTAATTGTGGTTTAAGTTTGCGCTTATCTAATGATTGATGATGTTAAGAATCTTTTTATTTATCCACTGGCCATTCATGTATCTTCTTTGGGTGAAGCATCTGTTCAAGTCATTTATCTATTTAGAAACTTGGTTGTTTTCTTATTATGGAGCTGTATGAGTTCTTTATAATTTCTTAATAAAGCCCTTATCTGAGATGCATTTTACAAATGTTTTCACCCCTCTGTGACTTGCCTTTTTGTTTTTTTAATGGTGCCTTTCAAAACTCACAAGTTTTTCATTTTTATGAAGTCTAAATGATCAATTTTTATTGTAACATAAGTAGATACTAATGAAGAAAATATAAAAAGCACTCTTCTCACTTCTGTGAAAAAAATAAAACAAAATTTCATAAATAATCAGAGTATGATAATAGTCAATACATTGTGTGCCATAATATTAAAAGAATGGCCAAAATATGACTCAGAGCACAAGTCATAGACAAAACAGATGCTGTCTTACAATCATTTTTTAGTGCTTTCCACCTTTCTTGTGTCTTAAAACTAGGTCTTTGCTTGGCCCAGCCCTACTGTGATGTTGCCATATGTAGTTCTTGTATTGTGAGAGACTAGTTTGTGTTACCATTGTCCTTACGTAGACAGGTGTGTGTGACCAGTGCACATCTTCCCATTTACTTTTTTTTTTTGTACTAAGAATCAAACCCCGGACCTTGTGCTTACCAGGTAGCACTGTGCCACTGAGCTACATCCCCGGGTAGCGCTGTGCCACTGAGCTACATCCCCGGGTAGCGCTGTGCCACTGAGCTACATCCCCGGGTAGCGCTGTGCCACTGAGCTACATCCCCGGGTAGCGCTGTGCCACTGAGCTACATCCCCGGCCCTTCCCACTTACTTACTTATTTATTTATTTATTTTTCTGGTACTCGAGATGGAACTCAGGACCTTGCACTTGCCAGGCAGGCACTTACTCCACTGAGCTATACCCCAGCCACCTCCATTTACTTTATTTTTTTTTCCTTTTCTTTTCCATTTACTTTAAACCAGCTCTAGACCACTTGTAATACCTGAGACATCGTAAACACTGTGCAAATAGTTATACTTTTTTTGGTTTTTTGTTTTTTTTGAGACAAGTTTTCACTATGCAATGCAGGCTGGCCTTAAACTCACTTTGTAGCCCAGGCTGGCCTTGAACTTGGAGTAATCCTTCCACCTCAGCCCCCAGAGTACTGGGATTACCCTCCTGGGGCTTAGCAGCTAGTATACTGCATTGTTTAGGAAATAATAACAAGAAAAGATCTGCACACTTTTGATTCATGGATAGTTGAGTCCCTAGATGTGGATCATGTAGCTATGGAGGTCTGATGTATTTTAGGGTATGTAACAACATTCCAGCTGGGTTTTTTTGTTGTTAGTGTTTTGTTTTGTTTTTACATATTCAGAAATGGTCATTTTGTTTCAATCCAGGCAGCTCAGTGTAATAGGAATGATGACAGAAAGATCTACTTGTTCAGACTTGGTTTGCTTTTTTGTATTTAATACTTTGTCATTCTTCTTGATGACAGAAATCTGCCAGGATGGCTTTTCCTTGTCTTTTGTATAATCATAAGTTGCCACAACCATTTCCAAGTTACCCCTTTGGCACAGGGGTCTCCAGACCCAACCCCAGCCTCGGCCTCCTCTTCATAATCTTCTATGGGGTGGAGTGGGCTCATCACAGACCTGTTCTTCTAAAGGTGGTGTTGGAGGTGGCATATCTGAAACCGTATTCTGGCCACAGAAAGACCCACCATTTGTCTAGTTCTGGAAGCTCGCTTGTGAGGGGACAGAGGGAGGGCGATGTAGGCCAGGATCCCCCTGTGGTCCAAGGCAGATGGTGAGAGGCAGGCCTGTTCCTGCTGCGGGACTGAAGAGGATGACCTGGAAAGATGCTGGGAGGAGACAGCAGAAACAAGGGGGAGGATCTCCCCCTTCAGAGAGTTCCATGTGATGATGGACTGAGGGTTGTCACGGTTGATGGCAGCTCTGCCAACATTTAGAAGGCAGCTTCTTGAGAGGGCCTGAGCTAGAAGCACCTAGCTATGCTGCTCATCAATTCCCGATCTAAGGAAACTGAGGTAATAAATGCCCATTTTAAATTACTAAGTTTCACTCAGGAGGCTGAGGCAAGAGGATTGCTGCAAGTTTGAGGCCAGCTTAGGCTATATAGTGAGTTTAAAACTAGCTTGAACTACAAAGCAGGATCCTGTCTTTAAAAAAAAATCACTAAGTTTGGGATAGTTGATTAGACAGCAGTAGATAATGAATATACAATATCACACATGTTTTGTTAAATGTATTTGATAATTAAGTATTTTATATTTTTAAATGTGATTTTAAAAAATATTTTAAAATTCTGTTTCCAGGCTGGGCCTGTTGGCACACACCTGTAATCCTAGCACTCTGGGAGGCTGAGATAGGAGGACTGTAAGTTCAAGACCAGCCTGGGCTACATAGTAAACTCAAGGCTGGCCTAGATTATGTATGGAGAGCTTGTCTCAAAAAGAAAAGAAAATCAGTTCCTAAATGTTTATTGCTAGCATAGACAATTTAACTGAATTTTAAAATACTGACATATCTTGCAATCTTGCTAAACCCACTCATTTCTCACTTAGTAGTCCTAGTAGAAGTCTGTAATTTTGACATGCTAAGAAATTACTGTGATGTTCCCTAGCATGGAGCTAGTGAGTATTCTCCACCTTCTTTCCTGGAATGCATCTTCAGAAACAAAGCTCTCACAAATTCTGTCTGGGTTCTTTCACTTCCAGTGTGAAGGGAACACTGGGGCCACCAGCAGCAGCAGGACACGGATCTTTCCTCCCACAGCCCAGTGTGAACACGACCTCCTGACTGCTTCTGAGTTTCCTTTGCCTTCACTCTGGTGGCTGCTAACGCAGTCACTGCTCAGGTCAGGGGCCAGCATCCCTAGGCTCCAACCCTGAACCTCTCTGTGAGGACTTCTTTGCTTCCATTTTCCTACTGTGTCTTCCCATTCAAGTTCCTAAGGGTGAGAATCAGGTGCGGCCCATCTCATCTTTTCCCTCTGCATCACTGCCTGTCGGGCAGCCCTCGGGTCAGATCCTCCCTCTGTACATCACTTCTGTCCACAGGGGACGTCTTAGTCTGGTCAGGTTGCTCAACTAGATGGCTCATAAACAAAAGATAATTATTGCTCATAATTCTGGAAGCTGGAAACTCCAAGATCAAGGCACTGGCAGATGCAGTGCCTGGTGTAGGCGTGCTTTCTGGGTCACAGATGGCGTTTTCCTGCTGTGTCCTCTCATGGTAGAAGGGACATTCTGAGTCTCTTTCATAAGGCATGGATCCCAGTTGCGCCCTCTGGCCTTCACAACCCAATCACCCCCAAGAGGCCCCCATCATCCCCTATTACCACCTGGGAATTAGGGTTTCCACGAATGAGGTTTTGACACAAACATTCGTATTATAGTATAGGACAAGGATTCACAGTCCAAATGTACCTGCTTGAATGTGGGGGTTGTGGACAGAGGCATTTTTCTTGAAAGGAGAATGATGGGGAGGGCTGGGGATATAGCTCAGTGGAATAAGCACTTGCCTAGCAAGTGCAGGGTCCTGAGTTCGATCCCCAGTACCGCAAAAAAAAAAAAAAAAAAAAAAAGGAGAATGATGGGCCAGTCCTGCAGTGGACGCCTCTTACTCGGACCCCCAACCTAAGCCTCTCCCAATCCTGGAGGTTGGCCTTGTTACCTATCACTGCTCCTCGCCCAGCCAGTGACAGAAATCCAAACCCCAGTATAGGAGTGAGCCTTTTTACCTGTTGGCATTATTTCCTGCACCTTTGCATTCCTTCCCCTGCTAATTCACTGTCAGAACCAAAAGGCCCCAGATAAACCATCCACTCCAATCTAGGGCTTTGCTTGGTGGGGAAGTTGTGATCCAGAGAGACAGAGTGACGTGGCTAAGTTAGTACAGTGGGTTAACGCAGAGGGAAATGTTAGAACACCAAGCCTTCCCATTTTCCTGTGCTCCCCCAGTACCTGGCCCCAGCAGGCACAGACCGCTCCAGCTCCCACAGGGAGCTTTGGGGACAGAGAAACCAACACTGTAGTCCAGCAGAGGCAAGCGGAGCCCAGGAGCATCTGGTAACTGACCCAGATAGCCTGTGGGGAGCAGGTGTGGGTCCTCAGAAAAGGACGCCCCAACAACCAGTGCTTGGACACGCCAGAGGCCTCAGAACCTCCATCCTGTCAAAGTCCCTCTGACCTTCCTGTTTCTCCATCTCCCTGCACAGAGAGAGGCTTTCTTCAAAGTCCCATTATCTCCTTGGCCAGATCCATTTCCTCAAAAGAGGAACAAAATTGCTCTTAGTCTTCCTTCTGAGAAGACTAAATTCATGTCTCAGGAAGATGTCTGTCAACATGACTGGACAGACCTGTCACACACCACTGTCTTCTACTCCAGTCCCATAGAGAATCATTTACAAGTCATTATCTGTTCTTCAGGCCCAGGAGGCTTTGTCCCAGGCCATGGTATGTTCTCTCAGCCCAGCAGATTCCCCTAAAAAGCATTCTCATTCCTTTGTAACTGTCTATATTCCCCATCCTCCCACTCTGATAGGAAAAGGTTAGTTTTTATATAAATGTTTGAATCGTGTTAGACTAATGGGTACTCAAACCTCTGTGCTGATTTTTTCCCCTTTCAATTGTTAATAAATGTGTACGCCTTTTCTTCTGTTTAATCTATCCTTGTCAGTAAATCTTCAGAGGACGAAGGGGAAATTTCGCTTTGCCTCTACACAGGCATCCAACCCCCTAGATCAGGCTTCAGGGCTTTGTGGGAGTGTGTCTGGGGCTCAGGTCCAGGTTTGGCTAGGACATGAGAGGTACATAGGCAGGGGGCTGGTTGATCTGGAGCTAGAATCAATAGACCTGTGTTCTGTGGCTACTGTAACAAATTACCACAGACTGGGTGGCTTAAAGCATCAGAAATGTATTCATACACAGTTCGGGAGTACAAAAATCTGAAAGCAAATGTTGGCAAGATTTTACTTCCTTCTAAGATTCTGGGGGAGATCTGTTCTTTGCCTCTTCCAGTTTCTGGTGGCTGCAGGTATTCCCCAGCCTCTGGCCACATCATTCCAGTCTCTGCCTGTCTTTACATCTTCTTCTCTGTGTGTGTTGTCTTCTCTTTCCTTCTGTCCCTCTCTTCTCTCATCCATAGATGCTTGTGGTAGCATTTAGGGTCAACCTGGATAATTCCAGATAAGCTCCACTCCCTAAAATCCTTAATCACAGCTTTTGGCATGTAAGGTAATACAGGTTTCAGAGACCTGATGTGGGTATCTTCAGAGATTCCACCTTCGGCGAACCACAGACTGCCCCACACCTCCACCCTCTATGTAAGGGCCTTTGCACTGTGGGGGAGGCAGCAGCCAAGATTCTCATGTCATCTGGGGAGCAGAGGGGAAAGTTGGGGTGGAGGAGACATGGAGAGAGGGGAGAGAGGGAGGAGGGCGAGGGCACGGAGGGAGAGAAAGAACATGAGGCATGTGAGAATATAGTTCTACTCTTATGTTCTCACTGAATCACCTCAACTGGACATCGAGAAGCAGGGATGAGTGTCATGGATGGGGTCTGAGGAGTTTTCCCAGGGAGGAGATGGCCATCTCAACTCATCCCACCCACGGAATAGACTGCAGATTTGCCAACTTCCATCACAGAAAAAGAATTTTCAAGCTGCGCCAGTGAACCTTCTCGGCAGTGACGACCTCCCCACGAGAATGTGCCTCTCACAAAAGATTTCCTTCGTCCCTCTCCAAAAGAGAAGAGGAAGCCCAAGGAGAAGTGCCTGGTCCAGCACCCCAGTCCCTACTTCATGGATGTGACGTGCCCAGGATGCCATGAAATCACCACAGTCTTTAGCCGTGCACAGACGGTAGTTCTGTGTGTTGGGTGTCCCACTGTCCTCTGCCAGCTGACAGGAGGAAAAGCAAGGCTGGAAGAAGGGTGTTCCTTCTGGAGGAAGCAGCACTAACAGTACCCTGAATTAGGATGAATGGGAAGCCATCCGAAGAAACACGTTTTGGATATTAAAAATAAAATAGGATGCACCTATGAGAGAAGCATAAAGAGGTTCATTAGGCAGATTTTCTAAAATACTCATACAAAGTAGGGTACAGGTTCTCAAGAGACAGGTGGATTATGGTCTGGAGCTGGGTGTATATCTGTGGTCTCTGGGTGACTTCAGCACAGGTGATCTAGGACACGTATTCCTCCACTCGGTCCGGCTACCCATTTGGTGGGCTCTGTTGGAATGCAAATCATCTGCCCGTGTTTGAAATGTACGCTTCCCACTACGACTGCTGCTCCCTGAGGACATGGGTCTGTGGGAGGAAGGACAATTTACAGGTGAAATGTGTAAACCCACATCCCAAGGTATAGGCAAATTAGGAGCCAGAACCAATAGACCTATGTCCTGTGGCTACTGTCACAAATTAGTTTTTAAGTTTTCTGGAGGGAGATATGAGGTTGGGGAGCGGCTGAGTCGGCCTTTTCCGCCCGCTCCCCCCCTCCCCCTGAGTACGGCTCCGGCTGCACCGCGCTCGCTCTGAGCTCCCGGCTCCTGCTTGTTTTTTTTTTTTTTTTTTTGGCGGTACTGGGGATCGAACTCAGGACGCAGCGCTTGCTAGGCAGGCGCTTATTCCACTGAGCTATATCCCCAGCCCCCCGGCTCCTGCTAAGCTTGCGCGGCCGCCGTCTCCCTCAGCCACCACCATGATTATCTACCGGGACCTCATCAGCCACGATGAGATGTTTTCCGACATTTACAAGATCCGGGAGATCGCGGACGGGCTGTGCCTGGAGGTGGAGGGCAAGATGGTCAGTAGAACAGAGGGTAACATCGATGACTCACTCATTGGTGGGAACGCCTCCGCAGAAGGCCCGGAGGGCGAGGGCACCGAAAGCACAGTGGTCACTGGTGTGGACATTGTCATGAACCACCACTTGCAGGAAACCAGCTTCACGAAAGAGGCCTACAAGAAGTACATCAAAGATTACATGAAATCAATCAAAGGCAAACTTGAAGAACAAAGACCAGAAAGAGTAAAACCATTTATGACAGGGGCTGCAGAACAAATCAAGCACATCCTTGCTAATTTCAAAAACTATCAGTTCTTTATTGGTGCAAACATGAATCCAGATGGCATGGTTGCTCTCCTGGACTACCGTGAGGATGGTGTGACCCCATTTATGATTTTCTTTAAGGATGGTTTAGAAATGGAAAAATGTTAATGGATTCCGTGGTTAACTTGGATCTGTCACTTGTCACATCTGGCTGCTGCTTGTCATCCACACAACACCAGGATTTTAGACAAATGGGATTGATGTCACCTCGGACGCTTCGTTTATTTTGACCGTGTTTTATTTGGAGTGGAGGCATTGTTTTTTAGGAAAAAAACACGTCATGTAGGTTGTCTAAAAATAAAGTGCATTTAAACTCAAAAAAAAAAAAAAGTTTTCTGGAGGGAGAAAAAAGGCTTGAGTTTTTCCTATAAGCACAATTTTAAAAATTAAGATTGCTGTTTCCTTTCTACCCATCTGTATTCCTTCTACCCTGTCTCATTTGCATTCCTGTATTACAGGTGAGGAAACCAAGGCTCACAGATGAAGTCACTTGCCCAGGTAATGCACCCTGCTAAACATGCGAGTGAAGACCGAAAGCCAAGTTGCCCGGCTCTGCCGTCCACACTGATTTCACCGCCCTGCTCTGTGGCAAATGCATGTTGAAGGTTCCTGTGTGCACTGAGGCCGTTGCATCCGCCTTCCACAGTACATGCCTGCAGAGTGCTGCCCTGTGGTGTTCAACAGCAGCACCCTGCCCTTAGCCCTCAAGGACCCCTCCCTCTGGGCCCCACAGTGGCACTCGGGACTCACAGCCATGTTCCTTGGGGAAGGCAGTCACCGGAGAGAGGGAGGCAGGGACCACAGTGCTGGGCTTTCCTGGTCTGTACTTGGGGAACCTCGATGGGGAAGGGATGGTCTGACAGGAAGGCCTTGGGAGGCCCTCCTGCCCTGGGAGTTAAGAGACTTCCCTAAGGGTCCAAGTGAGACAACTTCTATGAGTGATCTCTGGTCAGCTGCTTCACTTTCTGGGCCTTGCTTTCCTCACCTGTCAAGTAGGAAGATTCAGTGGCTCAGTAAGATAATGTTCAAGTTCTGTGCCTCAGTGATTTAAAATATTGTCAAAATGTTTGTACAGCTGTCTCTGGTTAACAAAATGTTTCCGGTCATCACTTACCACTCAACAAATACTCACTTCCACTGACATGGGCCTGATCTTGTGTTGGACAATGCTGGGCAATGGTGGGCTCAGAGAGATGCAGGAAACCAGCTTTTGGCCGGCACAGGTATCCCGGCAGATATAAAGGGAGGGACAGGCAAGAGTGGATACAGGGGCAGTGCTACACAAGATCAAAGCTATAAAGCACGGACGGCCAGGTCTATCTTCAGTCCAAGTCTTTGTCTATTGACACACGTGTAGGTATAGTTCTACAGGCCACAGGCTTTTGGTGTGGGGGTTGCTGGAGTGCAGGTCCTGGGAAGAATGAGTGTGCAGCATGGTACACATCAGGACACATCAATACACACATTCTGGTGCTCAACAAGCTTCCACCTGTGGCTGGTAGGCTAACCAGAGGGCTTTCCAGCTCCCAGGGGGACTGTACTCGCCCACACCAGGGTCACAGCAGTGATCCTCTGCAAATCCCAGCCTGAACATGCAGAGTGGTTTCTACCCAAATAAATTCTTGGCCTCAGACTTTCATTCATTCACTCATCCACTTCTTCATCTATTCCTTTGTTTTCTCATAGTGCAGGGCTTGCATCTGTGTATGTGACTTTCTTAGTGGCCCGGACACCCCAGGTCAGGTTTGGTTCAGTCCTTTCTAGTTGACCCAGAAGAGAGGGCACCAAGCTATGAGCACCTCAGAGCTTCTCTCTGCTCCTCTTCCAGGAATGGGGCCCTGTGCTGGGTGGTGTGGGTGAGAAGAGAGTGTGGGCACTGGGGTCCCCTCCCCTCAGGTCTGCCGCTAAGCTCCACAGCAGGCCAGAAAGGCACAACTGGAGGGGCCCAGGGTCACAGCTCTGAGCCACGCAGGTCCCCCACTGTACTGATGAGGACATGGAGGCAGGCACCATCCTCGCACCCCAGCCCTTTCCCCCTAGAAGAGGAGGAAGTCTTTCAGCTGCCGCCTGCGGCCAAGCTTACCCTGGGTGGCCCTCTGGTCGGCATTTGGCAGGTCTGGTGGGGGAGAGGAGGCCTGAGCAATAGGCTGGGCTGTGGGGGCAGAGGGGAGGGCAGCCACTCCCAGGCAGAGGACATTCCCTCCCAGAGTGCCTTTGTTCTCCTTCTCCACTGCCCCTGGATTGCCCTGAGCAGAGGAAAAAGGACCCGGGCTCAAAGAGTGGGCTGGGGGAGGAAAGGGGATGACGGATCCCGAGGAGTTTGTTCTCCAGCTCTTCTGGACCATTTACAGCCCTCGAGGCTGGCGGGAGCAATCCACTCGCGCAGGCATGAGGTCAGGCGGGGGCCGGCCGCAGGTGTGCACAGCGCGGGCGTCAATGCCGTCTTCCGGGGACTGTGGGCACCTAAGCCGGCGTTCCCTGGGCATGGGGGCATACAGTGGTATCACCAGGCAGGGCTTTGGTCGCCCCTTGACCACTTTAGCGCCACTCCTGACCCTTTCTGGAGAAGGTCAAGACTTTCTAAAGCTTAGGGTGAATTGCCTGGAAACCAGTGCACCCAGGAGGCCTCCTAGATGAGACTTCCCGGAGCGCAGAGCAGTCACCTGGACGTTCAGCTGGATGGCATTCCAGAGGAATCTGGAGCAAGGTCCGCCTCCCCACTCGGGGTGTCTGTGTGTTGGGGGTGTGGGCCGGACAGAACGAGCACAGCCCAGCCTCGGCCCCTGGACGTCGAGCCGCGCCTTCCACCAATGGGGGCTGCTCCGGGCCTCGGCCGCTTGGCCTGTAATACAGGGGCCGCGCGCCTCCGCGGAGCGCTGGCGAGGCCCATCCGACCCCCACCCCTCCGCGCCTCCCGCTCGGCCGACCCCCGGCCGCAGGTGGCGGGCGCACACTGGCCGCTTTGTTACCTGCCGCGCGCTGGGCCTGCGAACGCGACAGTGCAGCTGGCGGGCGGGCTGGGGGCCCCGGGGCCTCTCTCCCCTCCCGGCCTCCTCCTCACAGTTCCGGGCAAGTGGATGCCTCCTTCTCAGCCCAGTCTTTGTGACATTCGCCTGTGGCGCGCCCCCCAGCTTTGGTGTTTGGGGCCCCGGCCGTGGTGCCCCTCGCCCGATTCATGCTGTCCATTCTCTTGCGCGCCACCCTCATGACCGCCGGGCCACCCTCAAAGGAGCCGGATTTCACTTTTCACTCTGGGTTCACGCCACGCTCCGCGTGCCAAGTCCCTTTTCTCCCTTCTGGATCACCTGGTAAACTCGCAGCGGAGGGCACAGCTCAAGGACGGTGATGGAGTGCATCCTCTGCCTCGGTTTTAGTCACCGTCCTAGGGTGGCCTCTGCTCTGCTCACTCTGGTCCAGCTCTTTCCCCTCAGCACCCAGGGTGGGGTCTGCAGCACACTGGCACAAGGCCAGATGACCACACCAATGTCTGCAAGGGTGACTGAGTGGGTGAAGCTGGAGACAGGTGGGCGATGAACCCAGTGCAGCCTGGAGTCCTGCCTTCTGCCTCAGCTGAAGTCTGAGCTTCCCTTTCCATCCCAAGTGCTGCCCTAGGAGCCCATGTGCCCTGAGCCCACTTCCCTGAACAAACTCAGCTGTACCCACATGACCCCTGGCCCCCTAGCCCCCTGGCCTCCCAGCCTTGCCCAAGCTGTTTCCTCTGCCTGTCTGTCAAACACTGCAGCGCAAAGGGAGTGCACCTAACTGATGGTCCAAGGCCTAGCTCTCTCGGAGAAGCCAGACTTGGTCCAGGGGCTTTGTGGTGACCTGTGTGCCTGTTTGGTAGCAGAATGCTTCACACATAATGCGGCATTTCCCCTTGCTGCAGCCCTGCAAGGTGGTGAGGTGCCAGACTGTAAGTGTCTGACCTGGCATTCAAATTGGATTCTAAGAAAACATCAGCCATCAAAAGACATCAGAGACAGGTTTTTCTTCCCATACACACTGTTCTCTGTCTCTCACAGATATTCTTCTGAGGCCACCTGTTCCTCCAAACCTCTCCGCATTTCCCCACTCTCTCCCCTTCTCAGGCCTGAGGCAGGGTGGGGTGGGATTCCTAACTGAGGGTTAGGTCAGCCTGGGTCCCCTGTGGCTTTGGGCCTCCAAGAAGAATTTCGAGGGAGGATGTGCAGGGCGTGGGGAGAGGAGGGGAGAGGCGCAGGAATGTGGGGCTCTGGGAGGGAAAGTATCAAAAGGTGGCGAGGGCCGTGAGAGAGGCCTTTCTCAGGGCCCTAGGAAGCAGGGACCAGTTTGAATGACAAAGGTTCCCTGGAGAGCAAAGGAAAGCCCTGGGGGATGGGAAGGGGTAGGAGGAGGGTCAGAAGGGCGGGGAGGAAGCTGCCCGGGGGCTCCCATCTGCAGCAGCCTTTCAAGTCCCCTCAAGCCCCTAACAATGAGAGGAACTGACCAGTGGACCAAATGGGCAAAGGACGATTAACTTAGTTCACTGAAGAAACACAAAAAACCTTATGAAAACATTAGAAGTGTCCAAGTACAAATGAAAAGGAGATTTTGGGTTTTCCTCTCTATAGAATTGGTCAAAACAATAACAGAGAAAACACCAGATGCTGGTAAGGTGCAGGGAAATAAGCGGCTGTCTCACTGCTGAGGAGGTAAATTGCGGGGCCACTCAGCAGGACCATCTCACAGTCCACACAAAAGGCTTTACCCGAGCTATGCTTTGATGTAACAATGCTGTTCCCGAGGTGAATCTTAAATTCAGGAGGATTCATCTCAGCTGTATTTATAACCGGGAAAAACTGGTAATTATATAGGTGTTCCAATGGAATTCCAATGGAAAAGAATGGGGTAATTAGATTTTGCAACATTTGTCAGTGGAAGGCTATGCATAAGCTGCCGAAGAATATTAAATGTGGGGAAATAATCAAGCTGGTAGGTGAAGAGAGGAAGTTATAAAACAGCATGACTCTCATTTTACATATTGTCTCTATAAATACGCATAACAGCTACTGTGCAGAGCGCTGAATTGTGAGGTAAGTTCCCTTCATTGAGCCTGTTCTCCAAGCTTCACAGCAGCCCAGAGTCTAGCAACTCCAAAGGGAAACAAACAAGCTCGCTAGCAAAAACATGCAAGCAAATTCACCAACGGTAAAGTGAACGGATATGTGTTTTTAATCTTTTTCCCTGCACAATTTTCTTCAGTAAAAGCATTTCAAAAGTTGAAATTATGGAAATCATTTGTTTGAAAGTATCTTCAGGAGCCCATGTTGGCTGTTGGTTTTCTCTTTGCAGTAGTTTACGGGGGCTGCCCAGCGTTGTCGTGCACACTGGGTGACTGGAACAACAGCCACGCACCAGCCCACAGTTCTCTAGGCTGAGAGTCAGAACAAGGTGCTGGCAAGGTTGTTTCCTTTTGAGGGCTGTGGGAAAGGCTATGCCCAGGCCTCTCTCCTTGCTTCTGCTGGCCTCACGGTTCCTTGCCTTTGCTCTTGTTCCTTCTCATCTTTTTTCCTCTCTACATGTTGCTTTTGTGTCCAAATTTCTTTTCTTTTCTAAGAACCCCAGTCATATTAGGTTAGGGCCAACTCTAACGATCATGTTTACTTGATGGCCTCTCCAGAGTCCCTATCTCCAAATGACGTCACATTGTGTGGTGTAAGGGATTAGTACTGCTGATCCAGAGGGCTCCCGCTGAGATGTGAGCACCAGGGCAGTGGGTAGGAGTGGGCACTTTGTAGGCGTGGGAGTTTATGTTGCTAGGCATTCTGGGTCCCCCTGAACTTGTCTCACTGGGTGACCGAGGAGGTTGTTGGAATCTTTTGGCTACGCTTTCCTCCTTCACACGCTGGGGCTAGTATTACTCACCTTCCACGTTTCAGTGAGCGAAAATGCCTTCTGCATGGCCTGGCACATAGTTGTTCTTAGGAAGTGGCTTCTTTTCTCTTTTTTTCCTTTTTAACACATATGGCAGGAAGAGCCCTGGCCTAGGAGCAGTCACACAGAGCTGGGTCCAAGTTCTAGTCTTGTTTCTAGCTGCATGGTTCCTGTGAATCTTCAGTGTTCTCACTTGGCAGATGCAAAAAATTATTCCCACTGATGTAGACTAGATTACTATTCCTAATTGAGGGATACCTGGGATACCTAATTGAGGGTCAGGTCAGCCTGGGTCCCCTGTGGCTTTGGATTCAGGAATGCCACAGCAGAGGCTGAACAAAGACTAGCTGGAAGATAGATAAAATCAGAAAAGCTTAGGTAGGTAATTATGATACAGAAGACAGAAGGCAACTGAAAACATCAGCTTGATGGGTCTGATTTAGGTGTCGTCTCCTTCAGGAAGTTTTCTTTGAGTCTCATATCCCGGGTTAGACTCTGCCTGCCCCATTCCGGCCTCCCACATTCTCCTCTGCTGCCCTGTATTCATCACTTACTATACTCTTGCACAACCTCTTCTGTAGGAGCAGAGAAGGAAGAGACCCGAAGGAAGAGGCCATCGCTGCCACAGCAAATATGAACAAAGGTAGTCAAATCCAGTGCTTGCAGTGAATTTTGTAAACGTGATAGTGACGTAAATCAACACAAACTTTCTACAGAACTACTTGGCAGTGCTTAGTTAGAGCCACGTATGTAAGTACACCTCTGACCAAACAAAACCACGTTTGGAAAATGCATACCAAGTAAATTATATAAAGGTTAAAAACAGCGTTTTGTATAAAGAAATACAGCTGTATATCCTTTTGAGTCAACCATATGTCATGAAGAGGAATAGAAATAGTGACAGAGCAACTGTCTTGGTTACTTTTCTCTCATTGCTGAGACGAAATACCCAAAGCCCAAAATGAAGGAAGGAAAGGTTCATTTAGCTTACAGTTTCTGGAGGTTTTAGTCCATACTTGGCTGGTTCAGAGGCAGAGTGGCTCAAGACAGAGGGAAAACTGTTCAGGGCAGCAGAGCACAGCAAAAACCACAAGCAAAAAGGGCGGAACAGCTGCAAGCAGCCTCCTTTTCTCTCCTACATTGTAAACAGCCTACCCCCACCCAGGGGTCGTGAACCTCTCAAACAATATCCATGCCCCCCTCTTCCACAGGCTCAGGATGTTTACAAAGTAAGCACCCCAGCTTCCTGCTGAATCACTCATTAGTTAAACCTGCAGATTCCCCAAGTTGACACAATGTATCAACCATAACATTCCACCCCTTGTCAACTTGGGAATCATATTTTTTTAAACCAGTTTTTAGATTTAAAGACATGCTTATATTAGAACCATAATATTTTGCCTCATACAAAAATTAAACACTACATTTAAAGGCACAAAATAAACATTACCATTCCAAAAGGCACCAATGGTGGAATATAGAGCATTGGGACCAAAGCAGTTCCAAAATCCAGCAGGGCTAACATTGTGTCCTGTAATTTCACATCTAGCATCTGAAGGAACTTGTGGCACATTGTGATCTCCAAAGGGCTTGTATGAGTCTACCCCTATGGCACTTGTGGTGGTTACAGCCTCCATGGCTTCTCTCTTAGGCCCGCTTTGCTCCCTCCTTGCAGGTTTTCTCAACTGATCCACGTTCCTGGCTTTTCTAAACTTCTGAGGTCTCCCGTACACCTTCTGCTTCACACTCACAGCCTTACATATTGCCCTCTCAGGAGAACACTGCCTGGCCTCCCAGGCCTTTTGAAATCTGGGTGGAAGCCTCTTTAACCTCAGAACTCTTGCATTTTCCTTGCACCTAATGCCAGGGCCACGTGGATGATGCCAAGGTCTGCTGCCACCTGGAGTAGTAGCCAAACTTTTCTCTCTCTTGGCCATAGGGGTCAAGTGCCTGGATCGCTGAGCAGACTGAATCCAATTCTGAGGAGCAAATTCTCTATGCCGTCGCCATTCTGGAACCTGGTGCGGCCGCCAAAGCCACCGCCATTCTGGAACATGGCACTCTTTGGCTTCCTTCTCAAGGCAAGGTCTCTCACCTTTACAGTTTTGAGGCTGCAAAGGGTGGAGACTTGCTGCTTGTGATGCCCTCAGGTCATCTTTTTCATTTTCTTGTTCCTTCGTAGCAATAGAGATCACCTTGGCCTTATCTTTGCAGTCCACAGTTTTACTGGAGCTTCCTTTCTGGCTAAACTCACATTTTAAATCATCCTGCTGGGCTCTTTGCTCTTGATTGTCAGTATAAATCTGGCTAAAAGCCCCCAACAATAGCCATGCCACTGCCCCAACATTTGACTGCCTTGAAATTTCTTTTGCCAGATTAATCAGTTTGCTGCCGCCCTTAATCTCAGTCTTAGGCAAAGTCTCTGGACACAAACAAAATGCAGACAAACTTTCTGCCAAGCCATAACATACATCATCTGGAGTCCAACAACCAATGCAGTACTTCTTTCCAACAGAAACCTTCCAAACCCGGTCTTTACAGCCAGGATTTCTATCAGCCTTCTGGTCTTCCAAGCTCTGACCAGAATCTCCCAGACAGAACAGCCGAAGGCATTTCAGCTCATCCCTTTCAGACGACATGTCTGAACCTTTCCAAACTCTTCCCACAAGCCATTTCCAAAGGCTCTTGAACCACATTGTCAGGTATAATCAAAGAAACAGCCCCACTCTCGGTACCAAATTCTGTCTTGGTTACTTTTCTCTCGTTGCTGAGACAAAATACCCAAAGCCCAAAATGAAGGAAGGAAAGGTTCATTTAGCTTACAGTTTGTGGAAGTTTTAGTCCATACTTGGCTGGTTCAGAAGCAGAGTGGCTCAAGACAGAGGGAAAACTGTTCAGGGCAGCAGAGCACAGCAAAAACCACAAGCAAAAAGGGCGGAACAGCTGCAAGCAGCCTCCTTTTCTCCCCTACATTGTAAACAGCCTACCCCCACCCAGGGGTCGTGAACCTCTCAAACAATATCCATGCCCCCCTCTTCCACAGGCTCAGGATGTTTACAAAGTAAGCACCCCAGCTTCCTGCTGAATCACTCATTAGTTAAACCTGCAGATTCCCCAAGTTGACACAATGTATCAACCATA